>JAPQWV010005364.1:0-20000 GCA_027422505.1 Craterostigma plantagineum | reverse complement strand
AAACCTTCTGCATTGATTTTCCATGTGAGCTGAAATAATATTAAAGCGGCCATTTCTGTTGAATGATGAATTCGGCAAGCCACGCTTAAAGTTAGGTGCCAAACTTTGAATATGAAATCCACGTGAAGAATACTTTTCTCTTCTTTACTCATTTATTCCAACCACCGAGTTCACATCCAATACTATATATAGTTACAATAATGACAGGCCGGCCCGTGGGCTAGCCCCCTGCCCCGCCAAAGCCCCCTAGCGGGCCTTAAAAATCGAAGCATGTGGGCCGCCAGCCATATTGACAATACTAAGTGTCACGCCCCTTTCAATTCCCTTAGAATAGTTTCTAAGTATTTGAGGTTCGTGCGGCCTAACTCATTCCCGTGCAAGTTAGTCAGCCCTTTTACACTCAGAATTCTTTCCCCTCACAGAACTCTCGTGTTTATGTGCTAGCGTGCCTTTTGTGGCTTACTTCGTTTGAGTAAATAAAGCAAACAACAGAGTTACGGGCAAAGCCCAACCTTTTTCTTTATTCCCAAAAAGATTACAAGAACTCACCTAGAACACACTTAGCACTATTTTTGGATGCCTAGATAACAAAGCAACATAAACTATATAAAGACACCATCAAGCCTCAATTGGGTAAGATCAAAACGGATTGCAACTGCTTCGGGAAGCAGTTTCTTACGGGCTGGAACCGCCAGGCAGTTTCTTGCTGGCTGGCTCAGGGAAGTTTTCGGCCAGACTTGGCCTTGGAACTGCTTGCCAGGTAATGCCAACCGCCTTGGTAACCTCTCGCCAGGCTAGGCTAAACCGCCCTGGAAACTGCCGCAACTGCTCGCCAGGTTAGGCTGGCCGAGCCATCTTGGGGACTTGGCCAAGAATGTTGTCCGTATGGTTGGCAGCTGCACCAAGCCAGCGCCAATGTCCCGCACATCATGCCTACAGTGCGTGCGCGTCCCGCCCAAGGGTCCCGCCCGTCGCGCATGAGTTCCGCACATGGTTGCCTTAGTGCGCGCGCATCTTGCCTAAGGATTCCACACGTCGCGCATGAGTCCCGCACATGTCTGCCTTACCGCCGCGCGCTCCGCGCACATTCTTGCCAACTTTGTGCCGCTGTGCACAGTGCCTACTCTGCGCGCCGATGCCGAGTGCCTTGCGCGCCCCCGCACACATCACGACTCGCCCATCGTGGCCAGACCAGCACGTAGTGCCGCGCGCGCTGTCCTGCCTTGCCCTCATGCAGTTTGCTGCGCGGGCCGTGTTCCTCGCAAGGCCTGGCCAGGCCCTGGCCAAGCGGGGCGTCCCCACCAAGCAAACGCCCCATTATGCGTGGCACGTGCGCACTTAGCCGAAGGTGACGCACGGCCACATCATGCCCCAAAATTAGGGGTCTAACAAACCACCTCCACTCAAAGCGCTCGACGCCCTCGTCGAGGTCGTGGGGTTGTCAAGGTTCCTGAAGTATGCCGCAATCTCCTTTTTCGAAGTTCCACAAGTCTACGTCTTTTTCCCAAGTAGCATCGACCTCCGTTTCTCCTTCCAATTGGATTAAAAACTCAGTCCGCCTAGCAATCCAACCGTATCCCTTCGTCCGGTGATTAAGGATTTTGAGAAACTTCTTCTCGAATTCTCTTCGGACCAGCGAAGGTGCTCACTTTTCTTGCTTCCTTGTCAAGTCCATGTTTTCATGGAACTTCTTCAGAAAGCTAACATGGAACGTTGGATGAAGCTTTAGCCTCTTGCAGATTCAGCCGATAGGCCACATTGCCTACCCGCTTCATGACTTCGAACGGACCATCGTACTTCAAAATCAAGCCACGTTGAGCCGTTTTCGCACTAACCTGTTTCTACATTTGAGGGTTAGTTTGAGCAATACCTTCTCACCAACAGCGAACTCAACGTCCCATCTCCTAGCATCCACATATTTCCGCATGTGGCGCTGTGCTTTCGCCAGGCTGTCTTTAGCATCATCCAATAGATCTTGCTGTTACCTTGCAAAAGTGTAGGCCACAGGGCACCTACTCTTTGCCTGTTGGACGGCCACCTCATGAGGAGTGAGGGGCTGCATTCCGTACACCAACTCGAATGGGCTCTTTCCTGTTGCTGAGGCTTTGTGCAAGTTGTAGCAGAATTGAGCCATGTCGAGCAGCGTCACCCAATTCTTCTGGCTAGCCGTGACATAATGGCGCAAGTACTTTTCCAACAGTTGGTTCATCCGCTCCGTCTGACCATCGGTCTGAGGGTGATTTGCCGTGGAGAATTTCAACTCCGTTTCCATCATGTTGAAGAGAAACGTCCAGAACTTGCCAGTGAAGCGCGCATCACGATCACTGATTATGTCTTGAGGCAGCCCAAAGTATTTCACCACGTACTTGAAAAATAGGCCAACCGATTGATCCGCCGGGCAGGCCTTGGGCGCAGGAATAAAGACAGCATACTTAGAATATCGGTCCACGACCACAAGAATCGAAGCCATACCAGACACCTTTGGGAAGCCCGTGATAAAGTCCATGGAGACGGATTGCCATGGGTGGTCGGGTATGGGCAGCGGCTGTAGCAGCCGTGCCTCCTTCTTCCTTTCGGTCTTGTCTAGTTGGCATACTAGACATGTCTTCACATAGGCCTCGATGTCGTGCTCCATCTTCGGCCAGAAGTATCGCCGGGACAAAAGGGCCATCATCCACTCGATCCGAGGATGGCCAGCCCATTGCGGGTCATGAGTTTCCCACAAGAGTTCGCGACGCAGGGGCCAACTAGTACGTAGGCACGTGCTCCCTTTGCGAACAACAACTCGTCCTCCAGCCAATACTTTCTGACTTCGCCACTTCTCACTTGTTCTACCAACTTCTGATAGACAGCATCAAGTTGGGACGCTTGTCGAATCTTCTCAAGGAAGTCCGACTCGATTACGGTCAAGGCAGCCACATACTCCTCGACCACTTTCCAGCTTAAGGCATCTGCGACTTCATTATGCTTTCCTGGCCTGTGCACCCATTCGAAATCGAATTCCCCCAGGAATTCTTGCCAACGGGCCTGCTTTGGCGACAACTTCTTCTGGGTTCGAAAGTAAGTATTAGCAACATTATCGATGACATAATGAACTTTGTACCGATTAGGTAATGCCGCCATGCGCCTAGGCAGTGTATCACGACCGTCATTTCCTTTTCATGAGTAGAATATCGCATCTCTGTCTCTTTCAACTTCCGACTTTCAAAGGCAATGGGGTGCCTTTCCTGCACCAGCACCCCACCAATAGCTCGCCCCTGGGACGCTTGTCGAATCTTCTCAAGGAAGTCCGACTCGATTACGGTCAAGGCAGCCACATACTCCTCGACCACTTTCCAGCTTAAGGCATCTGCGACTTCATTATGCTTTCCTGGCCTGTGCACCCATTCGAAATCGAATTCCCCCAGGAATTCTTGCCAACGGGCCTGCTTTGGCGACAACTTCTTCTGGGTTCGAAAGTAAGTATTAGCAACATTATCGATGACATAATGAACTTTGTACCGATTAGGTAATGCCGCCATGCGCCTAGGCAGTGTATCACGACCGTCATTTCCTTTTCATGAGTAGAATATCGCATCTCTGTCTCTTTCAACTTCCGACTTTCAAAGGCAATGGGGTGCCTTTCCTGCACCAGCACCCCACCAATAGCTCGCCCCGAGGCATCAGTGTACACTTCGAACGGCTTGTCAAACATTGGCAGCTTCAAAACGGGCTCTGAGGAGATAGCACTCTTCAAGGCATCGAAAGCGCCTTGGCACTCTGAATTCCATACCCAGCATGTCTCTTTTGTCAGCAAGTCTGTCAAAGGGCTAACTATCTTCGAGTAGTCTTTTATGAACCGTCGGTAGTAGTTCGCCAGTCCCAAAAATGACCGCAACTCCAACCTTGGATGGCTCAGGCCAATCTGTCCATATTTATCTCGCCTTGGCAGACAATGTGGCCCAAGAAGGAAATTTGTTCACTGCAGAACTCGCACTTCTCCTTCTTGGCGTATAATTCGTTTTCCCTCAACTTCCCCAACACAAGTCTTAGATGCTGTAAGTGCTCATCAAAGACTCGGAGTAGATAACAATGTCATCCAAATATACGATCACGAACCAGTCAAGGTATTCGTACATGACATCATTCATCAAATTACAAAAGGTTGTCGGGGCATGTGTAAGGCCAAACGGCATAACCAAAAACTCGTACGAGCCGTATCTCGTCACACATGTTGTTTTTGGTTCATCTCCTTCCGCAATTCTCACTTGCCAATAGCCCGATCTCAGGTCTATTTTCGAGTAGTAGCGTGCCTTCGTCAACTTGTCAAACAGATCAAGTGCATTCGAGTACTTATTCTTGATATTCGCCCTGTTCAGTGCCCGGTAATCCACACACATCCGCAGGGACCCGTCTTACTTCTTTTGAAATAGCACTGGCGACCCATAGGGAGCCTTCGAGGGCTGTACGAGCCCGGCTGCCAAGAGTTCATCCAATTGCTTTCTCAATTCCGCCAACTCCACCGTGTTCATGCGGTAAGGGGCCTATGCTGGAGACTTCACGCCATGCTCCAACTCAATCTTGTGATCGATAGGCCTCTTGGGTGGTAGCTTCTTAGGCAACTCTGGGGGCATCACATATGCAAACTCATCAAGTAAATCTTGCACCACCCTTGGCACCGTTTCCGTCTGTTCAGGGTTAGTTTCCAGCAGTGTGGCTAAGTATGTCTCTTCGCCATGCCGAAGACCGGCCTCCAATTTCAAGGCCGACAATAGCCCTGTTTTCTTCCCACTTGACTTGCATTCCTTGTAATTCCATTGCACAAATGACGAACAAGCATCTTCATGAATAAAACGTCCGCGTAGATAAGGAATTACCGCAACCTTGGCACGCACTAAGAACTCTGTCGCGAGTATGACATCGAAATCATCGAGAGGGACGGCCACGAACCCGCATGGTCCACGCCAGGAGCCAACTGTCAACTCGACATTGGCCACGCCTTTGACAGGCGTTGCTTCAGAATTCACTGCCTTCACCTTGCTCGAGTGTTGGGCAAGTTCCAGTCCCAACTTGGCCACCTCTCGCTCGGCAATGAAATTGTGGATCGCGCCCGTGTCCACCATTGCCTGCGCTTCCCTGCCATTTAACATGGCCTTAACATAAAGCAAACCTTTTGACTGAGAGGAACTCTCTTGTATCGCGGACAAGAGTTGCATAGGATTGACCCGCGATGGTCCGGCCTCACCGTCACTTGACTGCTCAGCAACTAAGGCCGAGAGTTTCATTCTCTTTGGGCAATCTCGCATACGGTGGTCGCCATTGCATAGAAAGCAGCCCCTGTTCGTCTTATCCACCACAAGTGGTTGTTTTTCCTTCAACTTGGTGACCGTCACCTCCTTCGTATGCTTCTTAGTGAACTTCTTTCCCTTCCGTCGGTCGGCCTTTTCCTTGTTCTTCCCACGATCGCGCTTGGAGCGATCTACATCAGGCCCCGTGACTATTTTAAAGTCCACCAAGCGATCAGCCGCGGCTGTCGCAGCATTGACGTCCTGGACGCCTTGCCGACGAAGTTCGGCCTGCGCCCACATTTGTAATCCCGACATGAAGTTGAACAACTTGTCCTCCTCAGACATTTCACGTATGTCCAACATGAGCGAGTGAAACTCGGTCACGTATTCACTTATGGTCCCTGTGTGCTTCAACTTACACAGGGACTCCCTTGCAATCCACGCCGTATTGCCAAGGAGGAATTGATCCTTCAGTTCCTTCTTTAATGCATCCCACATTTCGATCTCGTCTCGGTTAGCCGCAGCATCGCCCGAGAGTTTTGCCGGCCACCAGAGTTTTGCATCTCCCTCAAGATACGAACTTGCAACCGTCACTTTCTCGGCGTCCGGCACACGGCCAGTCCGAAAGTAGGTCTTCATGTCCCATAGGAAGTTTTCCAGCAACTTGGCGTCTCTTGTGCCAAAGAAACACCTAGGCTCACGGGCCTTTGTGGTCTGGTTCCCTCCTGGAATGTTTGCAACCGCCCGCTTTAGAACCCGCAACTTCTCACGCATCTTTTCAAATTGGGTGCTTGAGGCTTGCAACCCTTCTTTCAAAGCCAACATTCTGTGGAAGGTCCCCTCCATAGTTTCGCCTGGTGGTGGTGAAATAAGATCGTACAACATGGTGAGTTTTCGTTCCAACTCGGAAACCCGATTTCGCAGCGTAGTGTACTGGTTATCCGACATATCAAGGCTGAGATCAAAGCAAACCCGGCGCTCTGGTACCAAATGTCACGCCCGTTTCAATTCCCTTAGAATAGTTTCAAAGAATTTGAGGTTCGTGCGGCCTAACTCGTTCCCGTGCAAGTTAGTCAGCCCTTTTACACTCAGAATTCTTTCCCCTCACAGAACTCTCATGTTTATGTGCTAGCGTGCCTTTTGTGGCTTACTTCGTTTGAGTAAATAAAGCAAACAACGGAGTTACGGGCAAAGCCCAACCTTTTTTTTATTTCCAAAAAGATTACAAGGACTCACTTAGAACACACTAGCACTGTTTTCGAATGCCTAGATAACAAAGCAACATAAGCTATATAAAGACACCATCATGCCTCAGTTGGCTAAGATCAAAACGGATAGCAACTGCTTCGAAAAGCAGTTTCTTGCGGGCTGGAACCGCCAGGCAGTTTCTTGCTGGCTGGCTCAGGGAAGTTTTCGTCCAGGCTTGGTATTATAACTGCTTGCCAGGTCAGGTCAACCGCCTTGGTAACTTCTCGCCAGGCTAGGCAAAACGCCCTGGAAACTGCCGGCAACTGCTCGCCAGGTTAGGCTGGCCGAGCCATCTTGGGGACTTGGCCAAGAATGTTGTCCGTATGGTTGGGCGCTGCACCAAGCCAGCGCCAATGTCCCGCACATCATGCCTACAATGCGCGTGCGTCCCGCCCAAGGGTCCTGCACGTCGTGCATGAGTCCCACACATGTCTGCGTTACCGCCGCGCGCTCCACGCGCGTTTTTGCCAACTTTGTGCCGTTGCGCGCCTATGCCGAGCGCCTTGCGCGCCCCCGCGCACATCACGACTCGCCCATCGTGGCCAGACCAGCGAGTAGTGCCGCGCGCGCTGTCCTGCCTTGCCCGCGCGCAGTGTGCTGCCGGGCCGTGTTCCTCGCAAGGCCTGGCCAGACAGGGCGTCCCCCCAAGCAAACGCCCCATTATGCGTGGCACGTGCGCACTTAGCCGAAGGTGACGCACGGCCACGTCATGACCCAAAGTTGGGGGTCTAACACTAAGCTTATAGGGGTGGAACTGTTTCTAACTCAGGGTGACGAGTAAATTCAGTTAGCATTTGTTGGACCGCCTAGAAGAGATATTTGCACATCAATAACGGTGCATGAAGCATCACTATGGAAAAAATATTGACATCATTTATCTTTACATAATGTCCGTCGAATTAAAAGAAAACGCAGGCTTCGATAAGATATTAATTTACACATACAGGTAGTAGACACACAATACCTTAACTATAACCAAACCATACATCAACACAAAGACGACGACGAGCAACAATGGTTGTTTGTTCTAATAACATATACTCTTCAAACAAGGAAAGCACCAAACAACACCTATATATATATATATATTTCAACACGCTCAATTCAATAATTCTTTTACGAAGATCCCTTCTTCAATCTTTCAGCTTGTGCCTTTGCAGCAGCTTTGGCTAAACTTCCCGGGCGAAAAGAGGGTTTTGGATTCAAAGCCTTTCGTATCTTAAACACAGCCCATGCCGTCCCTATCGCGTGCCCTGCCGCTTCGAGCCCATGATGTGTCGCCTGACCCACATTTTCGCCGAACCTGAGATTGACATTAAAAAACGAAGAAAAATAAAACATTGTCAAACTATAAATCGATCTCTCAAATCCACTTAATATATTTAAGATTCTGTCTCCTCCTATAACCAATTATTTGAAAAGGACCCGCGAATCCTAATATGATATGAAAACAATCTTCCACTCACCATCCCCGACTCAAATTCTACGTGTTAGGTCAACCATACGCGAGGAAGCTGGGTTAAGATATAAAAAGTAGAATGTCCTAAATTGATGACTCAACGCCTTAAAAACTACTTAACTGTGTCATAGGCCATCTTCTTTATGACCATGAAGTATCCACATTCAACCAACTATAGCCTTATGCCGCGATGAAATTAGATTTTCGAAGGCCAACTAAACACGTTCCAAATATGATGTCCAATATGATAAGTCATGAGATAACACCCAAGAAGACAACTCAAGAATTGTGGGGAAGGGATTCAACCCCACAACCCAACCCACAACTCCTTGATACCACCTCCTTTACGATTATGAAGGCCGCAAAACAGAAAAAAAAAAGTTAGATATATCATAGGCCATCTCCTCATCATTTTAGGAAGAACCTTCGAATACTAATAAGCATGCCATAAAGTTCATCAATTAGATAAGAGGTCATTATTAATTACCTATGTGAGACGAGTCCTGTAGTGACGACTGAAGTAGTCGACATAACGTTCTTCCCAGCAACTTCAACAGCATCGAAAACCTTGTCTTTAAATTGCAGAGTGAAGCACAAAATGTCAAATAATTACAACGAAGATTCCAAAAGAAACTGTTAAAACAACGAGTACTTACTGAACCCATCCAAGGAAGCAAGAATTATTTCTCCAGGAAGAAGGCTGAAGAACTTCTGTCCCAACTTAGAGTTGGTAACAGAGCGCGTGAAGAATCCAGACACCTTCACAACGCCAGAAAGTATGCCTAACGCAACGTTTTCAGTCATCCTCGTCATATCTTCAACCCTGTTAAAAAAATAACCGCGCAATCTACGATCAGCAATCTGCTGTAAGAACACTCAACTCTTAATCATGAGATGGAAAAGTACATAAAATAAAAGGCGACACCTTTTCATCCTCCTCGCCGCCTGCTCGCTAACTTGCGTAGACCCTTTACTAATCCTCTTCATGAGGTAATCGTTGCCCCACTTAAGCCTATCGACGGTGACGTCACCGCACCATATTATCCCCCTCACAACTTGGCCCGAGCCCGAAGCTATGAGCTTTGCTATGCTTCCACTGTAGTCCTCAACGTTGGGAGCCAAAGTCGTCCAATAAGCAGAAGCGCTTCTCTCCAATTCATCTTTCTTGGCCACCATTTCATCTGGCGATACTTTCTTGGCCGCCGAGCCCCATTCGACGACTTCAGAAGAAGTAGTTTCTTCGACCCTAAAAGCGCTGAACTTGTCCAAGATTGAGTCGAGATCCTTCAATAGTCCTTCCTGCCCCTTGGCAGCTATCGTAAGTCCGTAGTTGAGTAAATTATCGTCCATGGGGTCGGCGTTTTCTTCTTCCGAGGGCGCCCTTATGCTGAAGAAGTAGTGGGATTCGTCTAGCTTCACGGCGGGCTCGTCCTTCGTTAAAGGCCATTGGATTTCGCTGCCTACGCGGGCGACGGCGGCTACTACGTGGTCGCCTTGCTTGAGCTGTACGACGGAGAAATCGCCGGAGGCTAGCTCGACGCTTTGCTCTTTGTCGATTAGGTGGAGTATGGCGCCTGGGATTCTGATGATGACTTGTTCCGACGAATCAAAGCTTGGATGATTCGTGGTTGATCCATGGACTTCTTCTTCGTCGTCGGGGAAGAGCTTCTCTGCTATGTCTTTGGTTTCGTCGACGTCGGCGTTGGTTTTTGTGGGGCTTTGAGGAGACATGTTTTTTCCGGTGCTGGTAAATGGATTGGAATGCTTGGTGGTGTTTCTATATCGTATATTGATTTGATAATATCGAAAGTAGAGGTATTTGAGATGGAGTAGAAGATTATTGGGGGTGGATTTTTATCGTCTTTCTAAATCTATATAAGGATTCCTCCGATAAAAAATCTAAGGTAGGAAGCAACGTGTGGGCGACGCGTAGCAACTGAATTAGAAGCCGTGTGGAGTTTCATACACAATCTTAATGGTGCGAAGCGATGCGCTGGCCATACACACGCGTGTTATTAATTTCTGTTATAATATATCGGATATTTAGAGGTTTGTCAAAGCCGATTTTATGGTACACGTGTTGTTTCATAACCTTAAGAGACCCATCTGGAACATCTATAGTTTTTTCCAGAGGCAAGAAAATTTGAATCAATAAAGTATACATACATATGAATATGATGGCCAAAAAAAAAAAATCTATACTCTTATATTAATTGTCCGAAGGAGTTAAAAACTGTCAAATTCTTATCAATTTGATGTATCAATTACACCATAATTTTAAGCCAATTAGATAACTGCTCTAAATGTATTTATTATTTTAGGACAAAGAAACCGTGTCCTAAATAAAAAACTGCTTACCCCACTAACAACTCACCACCGCTTTATCTTTTTTTTTTTGCCGGATATGTTTATCAATAATCTAAATTCAATTTTTATATTGTCAAAAATAATCTAAAATTAACTCCAACATTATAATTTTACCTACTAAAAGTTAAAATATAAATTAATATAGTAGTCATGCACACACATTGGGTGTGCCAAAATACTAGTAATAATAATGAAAGTGGTGGCCTCTAGACTTAAAAGCAACGTCTTTATGCGATGGGTAGGGGTGTGATATGGTCGTTTTTGGGTTGGGTACCCGATAATGTCATGTAGTGAATTTAATACCCGATCCCGAACCGCACAAATGCGGGTACCCGAGCGTGTCGGGTTCGGGTTTTTTCTTTTTTTTTTTATTTTTTTTAAATTAGTTAAAAACAAACACAATGAGGGAATCGAACCCACATCATGTGGAGGCAAGCACTTATCAGTTTTGCTTCAACCACTGAGCTAAACGAATTTCTGAGTAAAATTTTACATAAGCGCCACTATACTTACGTGGGTCAGTTTATTTGGGAAATCCCATTGTCCCACATCGGTTGTTCACCCAAATTGTGGGTGAAAATACTTCTATATAAACGCATACTACTACATAGATTTTCATATTGAATTAGCTAATTAGCCATTTAATTTCAGTGGTACCTGAATTTTCTTTGTTAAAGTTTTTATATGAATAAATAATTTTAACTGATTGTTCAGTTAATTTTATTATGGCCGATTAGGCAATTAAATTTTTTTTATATGTCGGGTACCCAATATACATGGTCGGGTATCGGGTTTCCGATCGGGTTATAACTCGATCGGTCAGGTCGGATACCCGAAACCGGAATCCAAATGCCCACCCCAATCAGACGCCATTCCTAGCGTTGCCCTCTACAAATGGCGTTGAGAAGTCTCCAATGGTACGCCAAACGCATGGTACCCAAACGCCACGGTATCCACAGCGGGTGATACAGTGCCCCGCTACCTATTGCGAGGCACTGTTCACCCAGCAATCGCTTTTTTTTTTTATGTTTTCTCTTTAATCTTCTTCATTGCTGGACAAATAATTTAGAAAAATTTTGCTTGATTAGGATGGGCGACGAAGACGAGCTATGATTTGGGAGAAATTGGTTGCAGGAAACGTGAGTGAAGACTGAAGACGACGACCAGCTTTATGTTTTCTTGTTGCCTTTTTTTTTTTTTTTTGTTTTCTTTATTTCCTTTTCTTCTTTCTTTCTAAATTCAATAATATTTTTTTAATTCTTTCCAATAATTCAAGGGTTAATTATCAGTCAGGCCCCATTAAGATGTTTAAGTAGTGTTCAGGCCCCGTTAAATTTTCACTCAGTGTTAAGGACCTGCTTTTCAAAATTGTTAGAGAAGAATACTTAAACTATGCGATATGACGTATTTACCCCCAAACAGATGCTAAATTTACAAACACATGCCATCGTCTTCTCCAATTAAATCTCGACCAAGCAGAGGCCTAACAGAGCTAATCTTGAAGCTCGATTTCGCCTAAAATCTCGACCTTAGTGAGGAGACGACAATTAAATCGGTCTTAAGATCTCATGGGTCGTAGTAATTAATAATAATTATTAAATATTATACTGATATAATGCTTCAAATGGTCGAATGATGAAATCGAAATCAAGTATAATAATCTGTATGAATAACTACGAAATTTCGAATTTAGTGGTTGAATGATGTAATTGAGTCAATTTCATAACGGATCTTGATGACGGATGTGAGTTATGGATGTTAATCATGAAAAATCAAGAATTTTATCACAAGCCAGTATTGTATGGCTATTTACACGATTACTGGGTAACACATTCTACAACGCATATGACACGTCTATTACCATACATAACATAATAAGACAAAATAATACCACATCTTTCACTATAAATAACGATTTGTATATTGTTAATAACACAACCTGTACACAAGCAAGGGACTCTGAGTAAAATCGCATAACAGCCATTGTTAAACCAACTGTGAGTAAATCGCATAAATACCGTGCGTAAAATCGTGTATATACCACATCTTTCACTAGAAATAACGAGTCGTTATGTTTTAATACCATAACTTTCATGAAAAATAACTGACAGTGTACTTTTAATACCGTAAAAATCATTATAAATAACAATTCATGTATTTTTAATAACTATTGACAATATGCTAAAAATGCTTAAATCTCGCTTGGCTCAATCAGTAATGTTGAACGTGGTTACATAAACTCAATTTGATCGCGCATCTTAGCATTAAACAAATGACACTAAAAAACATATGAAAACTGCATAAATCACGTCATTGACTCAATAAGGTAAAATAGACCTCAATTTCTCATGGGTACCTCGAATTTATACCGATTTGTTGCAAGAAACGGATATTATATTTTCCCTAAATCGTGTAAAAAAGAAATACTTATAACATAAAAAAATAACAAATATCTTATGGTTAATAACTGATATTGACTTAAAAGTAACATGTCGCTGAAAGGTAATAACTCATTGTTCGTCGTAAATAACACATTCTGGACAACCAATTGATCGGGAGAAAAATAACGAAAATCACAAACGACACTAAAAACAGATGAAATCTGCATAAATCACGTCGTTATTGACTTAATAAGATAAAATAGACCTCAATTTCTCATGGGTACCTCGAATTTATACCGATTAGTTGCAAAAAACGAATATTATATTTTCCCTAAATCGTGTAAAAAATAAATACTTATAACATAGAAAAAAATAACAAATGTCTTATGTTTAGTAACAAATTTTGACTTATAAGTAACACATCGCTGCAAGGTAATAACGCATTGTTAGTCGTAAATAACACAGTCTGTATACAAGTAATGGATCGAAAGGAATAAAATGAAAATCACAAACGACACTAAAAATTGATGAAAATTACATAAATTAGGTTTCGTAATGATCGAAATGTTTGACATAAATTAAATAACGTTTAATGTGTAACTAATAACATAAACTTAGTAGATAATAACTTCTTGTTGCTTTTTATTACCAGATTTTTCCTTATCTTCAACATTAAAGTGTATGAAAATAACATGTATTTGGCAGAAAAGAACAGTTAACGTTTTTTTATAGAATCTTGTGCAAATTATTAGACCTTGCCAACGCTCTTCTATACCAGTTAAAACCCTAAAGACAACGAAGTAGCTTAACCTAATACCATACGAAATCCGTTACTCCCCAAATCCCTAAAACCCCAAATCCCACCTCCCAAGAGTCGAGACGATGGGTCGGAAGAAAATCGTCCGACGAACTCCCCGAAAGACGAAAATCGCAGTGGTAGACCACACCGAAGAAGCGACGGCAGGTGCGGCGGCGGAACAACGAAATTTGGACAAACAACGACATAGATGTCAGCCGACCTTCTTCCTTGACAAGGTGAAGCCGATTCTAGACGGAGCGAAGGGTTCCCATAAGATTGAGGTGCGTAAGACTCCATTTGCCGTCTTCCTCCACTTAAACAGAGGCCGGATCCCGGGTGGGAGGTTGATGGGGGTGCTGAAGAGACTTACTCCGGACGCAAAGAGTTTCCGAGTTGGCGAAAAAAATTTGGTACCATTTTGTGTTTCTGAATTTTCGGTTTTCATGGGCCTTCGAGCCAAAGGGGAGTATGTGAATTTAAATCTTAAATGTAAGAAAGTGGAGGACATCCCCTACCTTGAGAGATGTTTTCCTGGCAGAAAGATGAGTGCATTATCTAGGAGTGATGTTATTGGAAAAATGGAAGAGTTAGCTGCGAAAAAGGACAGAATTAGTGTTGAAGATTTTACCCGCATGTATTTGCTCCTTGTGTGTATGTGCATTCTGTTTCCGACGTCAAATTACCACATCCCCGAGTTCATTTTTCCATACGTTGAGCGGGTTGACGAATTTGATAATTATGCTTGGGGTCCTGCGGTTCATTCGTTTTTAGTGAGGTCTATTCTTGAGCAGCCGCGGTACATTGAGGGGTGCACCATCGGCCTGTTGGTAAGTCTATTGAGTGCTTGTCATCAATGCTTTTTGTTATGCATTATTGTTCCTTTAATGTATCTTATATGCTTTTTGTAGGTGTGGGCGTATGAGCACATTCCGTCGTTGGGAAAGCAAGGACAGGTTGGCACTTTTCCTAGGTGCATCAGGTGGGTAGATCCAAATACACTACCCACTGAAGAAGCAATAGATGAATTGATCGAGAAATTGAACCCGTCCCAAGTTGTCCACCCCGTTCATATACGCGAGCAAGAGGTACGATGGTACATTTCTCTGCCTGTTGGACTAACAACAATCAAAGCTATTGGGAACCCTGACATGGTGGATGAGAGTGTTCGCTATGAGTCAGAGAAGGGGCCCGAGAAGGCAGCTGATGAGTCCGATCATCAAGCGGATGAGTCCGATAAGGCTCCTGATTAGTCCGAGATGTTTGAGGATGAACCCGTGAACGTGGGCAAGAATAACCAGGAGAAGGTGGCGAAGAACTTGGAGGATGAGTACGAGGAGGCTCCTGTGGTTTTAGAGGATGTGCACGAGAAGGTGGCCGATGAGCCCGATAAGGTGTACGAGAAGGTTGACGATGAGAAGACTTCACAAGATACACTAAAGTGCGGAAGATGTACGAAGAACGGGCACAACCGTCGGACATGCAAAGAACCAATCTAGTGTTTGATGCAATTCTTTTGGTCCTTTTGTCGTCTACATTTTGCACAGCTAAGGTTTTGTCTATGGGAAGTTCTTTTGTACCTTTTGTAATGGGTTAGTATGAATATTTCGTCTTCATTTAAGTTCAAAGCTGTCACATCCCACTTTTCCTATAACTAGTTTGGCGGATTTTTCGCAACGTAAGCTGCGGAAGACCCGATTTAAAAAAAACTCTTATTTAATAATTTAATGTTATACACTTGCACACATTTATTTTGCACACGTCTTATCTTACAAGCATCTTAATCTCACACATTAAAATATTTCAACACACTAATAACACCCTCAGGTCGCATCCATGTACGCCCAGCCCTCAAAAGTACGTGGAGTCACCGCCATCAGCCTGCCTTAGTCGTAACGTGTCTCAACGTCCGACTCAATCGTACCTACAACACATAAAACGTGGAATGAGCTATAAAGCTCAGTAAGTGGAAATATGCATGTATGCACGTGCGAACTAGCAAAGGCATCCGCGCCAGTGCTTTCTAATACTCACATACACATATCATTCTTATTTCTCTCTCATTTCTTTTTCATTTCTATCAGGGCCCATAGCTAACTATCTACTCGCACCACCATAACATGAGCTCAAATCCTATACGGATAAAAATACGATAGTCGGCCCACTCTGGCTAGGACAAAACTAGGGTTTATCACCAGTTTTTCCATTCACCAGGTCGCCCCTCTATCTGACGATCGTCCTTTTTCATTGCGGTTGCCTTTCCTGAAACTCTGGCTTACGCCATGTGTCTCGTCCAGGTGACCCTCGTCCGCTAATGACAATGACAGTTGCTACACACTGGGTGGCCTACACTAGTTTTACCTAGGTCGCCCCTACCCAGGTCGCTCCTCCTGTCGGACAGTTGCTCCACACTGAGCGGCCTACGCTAGGTTTCCCTAGGTCGCCCCTACTCAGGTCGCTCCTCCTGCCTCACATAATATATTAGACGGCTTACATCCCGTCGTGGTGCCTTTGTAGAAGTAGCTATAATATTCGTTCTCGTATGATTGTATATTGTGCATACTCATAAATGCAAATCCTCACATATTCCGTGTATGCACACGCTCATGCCATATGAATGATGCCATACATACATACCATGCTCGCCTACAAGTGATAAATGCAATGCACGTTCACCTTTCCAAAATAACAATAAATCCAAACGTGCACATAATATTCTATGATATGGTGTACCAACTGGTTTCCCACGTCATCGCAAAATCATAAATAATAGCTTACCATGCGATTTCATTATCGCCAGTAAGCACCCCACGCAAAACAACCAACACAGGTTGCTACATAATCACGTAATGCCACATAATTCACGTCACGTAAAATCACCTCACGTAAAACAACCAAAACAGGTTGCCACATAATCACGTAATGCCAATTCACGACACGTAAAATCACCTCACGTAAAACAACCAACACGGGTTGCCACATAATCACGTAATTCAACATAATTTATTCACAAAAATCATACAACACAGATAACCACATAAATCGAATATAAACATGTAGTTTATGTGTTGTAGGTGAGATTTCCACTTACTTGTCGTCCAAGCTAAATACACTTATTGCCCTGGAGAATCTCCTACTGTTCGACCTTTAGACATAAAATATCATAGTTTCAGTATCATGCCTTCATAAAATAATTAAGCCGAACTAAATTGTTTCGACTATACTAATTTGATAAAACCCTAAGTCGCTCGATTTCATGTCTACGTTAGATCATCCCTCAATTGAGATCTTCACATATAAGGTTTGATTCTTAATTCCTAAGGTCGCCCGATTGTTGGATCATTAAATTTCCAAACTTTTGGCGGATTGATCACGCATGGTCTTAACTTCACCAAGTTCCATTAATCCTTAAATCGGCCGATTAGTTACCCTCAAAACTCAACTTGCTAAGTTGATTACCTAGGTTCATTCGCCAAGTTTGGATTCGCCAAGTTGATACAATTCGTGAAACCCTAATTCATGAAGTCTAAAGCCCAACATCCTATGTCTAATTCACACACTCATGCGAAGTACATAATTCGCTAAACTAGCCTAAACTAGCATAATTCACGAACTCTTTCACAATTCAAATGCCTTCCTACTTCACAAAGCTAACTTCAAATCTATACTTCCCCAACCTAATACAATTCTTAAATCTAGAATTTGTACAAAACATTAGCAAATATTATTTTCGTACTTATAATCTTTAGAGCAGGCTACCACTTGATTAAAAACATCATAGCAAAAGAATTATAACCACTAAAATTCGAACTTCTTAAAACGTAATTATAAGAGTTCTAAGTTTTCTCAAAACCCTTGAATACTAAACTTGTATACATCCTACTTATTTATAACTTTTTGTGCCTATTACACATAGAACACGTTAAGCTATGAATAAAACATAAAGTTGTAGTAAGAAGCTATACCTTCTTCCCAACTTACTTCGTTCTTTGTTGGTTGAGTTCTTTCTTTTCTCCTCTAAGTGTTTTCGAAAGTTTCTTATGTTATGAATGGTTTCCTTTCTTTCCACGCTCTTAGTTCTTATCCCCAAGGTGATTATTATTTTAGTTTAATGTAGTTTTCTTCTTTAACTTTAAGTTCAATCGATTTGTATTCTTCCCAAGCCTAATCGTCATTGAGTTTCTAAAGAATTAAGACACTTACCTAATCCCATCACAAGCCATACAGTAATAGTTCAAACCTTGTTATAATTATTTAATAGTAATTAAATACCCAAGAACGACCTTATCAAATTCTCCAATCTTACCATAATTTCAAAATCACCCCTTTAGGTTTCGACTTTCTCCTTAAATATTAGTTTCGAATTTTTCTCCTTAAATATTAGTTTCGAATTTTCCTCTCATACCAAGTAAAACTATCAACAAATAATTTTCGAGTTAGGTTCGATACGTCTTAAAGCTTCGAAAGAAATAAGGATAAAACAAGCTTGGGACTGTTTACATGAACATTGATTAAACTAAAGTGATATATATTATATTAGTCTTGGCTGTGGGGATAACATGGTAAGTAGCTTACGTGAATTCCTTTGAAGTTAAGCAAGTATTTGTTTTAATTGTTTATATTTTATTTTTCCTTAGGCTTAAATAATTTATTATATTGTATTTATGATTGGGCCTTATTTTAAATAAGTCAATAAATAGCCCAAAGTTTTGGTCCATCTATTACTTCTTATTTTTGGACAATTATTTGATTAAGTTTCGAAAATAATTCGAAACTCATATAGCTTATACTTTCACTCTCACTTTAATTTCCATTACTTCAAATATTTATCTGATTAATTACATTCTATCCCCATATTAAATTTACCGGTATTACATTCTCCTCCCCTTAAAAAGGATTTCACCCCCGAAATCATGCCAACTAAGATGAGTAGGGATAGCAATTAGAAAATCCCTTTCAGTTGGGTGATTTGACAATCATCCAATTGTCCTGAAAAGTATCCCCAAAACTTCTAAGCCGATTAGGATTTGTTAATTAGTTAACAAATCCCAGCGGTTCTAGGACGGAGATCGAACGATGGATATAGAAAATCATAGGAGATCAGATTATCAGCCTATTCGGCATGGAAATATCTACGTACAGATTTTGTTCGGCCCTTACTGCTTCTCGAGAAGGAAAATAATATGGTTCTCTCCAGTACATTAGTGAACTCATAAGTAAGAAATATCTACCGCATTAATGAGGCAGATGAGCTGTGAAGCTCGTTAGGAATTATCATTTCTCAAGAAAACACTTACAACTCGACTTGATTCGTCGAGGCTGAAGTGATATTCTAACATTCTCAACCCCAAAATTTTTTTTCTCTCTTCGAACTCTCAATTGCTAAAAGAGAGAGTCTGTCAACGACCAACTAGAGTTTATTCCATCTAATAAATAAACCCTAAAAAACTACAATAAACTTATTCTTCATCTCTAGAGGCTTGGAACATAGTACTTATTCGTCGGCTGAAATTCGAATAGGAATATGTTTCATAAAGGAGCCAAGATCGTAAAAGTCAATACGGAATCTTTCTAATCAACTCGAGCTTGGATAATAGATTTCCAATAGACACTCACGACAACTGCTTCAATCGATTCTGTGTTACTTTTGGGTAGAACTGGAAGATAATATGAACGGTTATGAAATTATACTAAGCAGAATTATTATACCCATTACGCTTCTGTTGCGCAACTCGAATATCGAACTTTGAATATATACAACTGATAACATGAACAGAGAAACAATAGTACAATACTTATTTGGACGCAATAGGGTTCGAATCATCAGTAAAAGAAAATGGGGTCGAACTCATCATTATACTCCAACGAAAGAAATAACATTTAATAAAAAGGGAGTATGTCGTCGATCATGATTTGGTCGGAGGAAAATCTCGTGAAATCATCGGATTACGCATATCCGCACGACTATTAATTACTAACGATTCTAATGATTCTGACTGAGGTAATTCCCTTGTCATCACTACATATGCGAGAAAAGACTTATAATTCATCTTCAGAATTGTTAAGCCTTTAGAGCAGGAATTCAGGAATTTTATTTAACCTTGTCTTACCCAAAAGATGAACTCCTCTCTTGGGTAATTAGGGTTGGTCACTCTTCCTCTAGAAGTCGAATATAGTTTCATATTGTTGAGAGCATGTATATAAAACTACAATATGGACAAATATTCATCTGCTACGCTCGAGTATTAATATATCCTTCCAACTCGTTATTGAATCGTGTGGGTTTCCGCGTCGGTAGGTATCTAAGTCGCTACGCTAGAATAGGCGAGGAATATTTTTAACTTCGCCTGTTGTCATGGGAGAATAAAATTGCACGGCTCAGGAATCATAGGGACGGGTTTGTTATAGATAGTCAGCATACTCGTCATCCCCGCAGGAATAGCTTCTGTTTTCATAAGGTTCAAAGTTAACATTCGGTCAGG
>JAPQWV010005363.1:0-20000 GCA_027422505.1 Craterostigma plantagineum | reverse complement strand
CGGGTTTAGCATCAATGAGACTAGCACGAATAAGAATATCACGGGCATACTTTGATTGACTTAGAAAGAGTCCTGAAGAAGGATATGAAACCTCAAGGCCAAGAAAATACCAAACGTTCGAGGTCTTTAATCGAAAATTCAGCGCTTATCCGAGACAAAAATGTAGTGAGAGTGCCTTTATCATTGCCAGTGACAATTATGTCGTCGACATATACCAGTAGATAGACCAATACAGATTTGCGTCGAAACACAAACAACGATGTGTCGGCAGCACTGCATAGAAAACCCAGTTGCAACAGAAAATTGCGAAACCGTTGATACCAAGCAAGTGGGGCTTGGCGGAGGCCATAAAGGGCCTTTCTAAGACGACAGACATGATTGGGATACAGAGGATCTGTGATCCCAGGCAGCTGCTCCATGAAGATGGGTTTAGAGAGATAGCCGTTGAGAAAGGCATTTTTAACGTCGAGTTGATGCAGCGGTCATGAGTGCATGACAGCAAGAGACAAAATAATACGAACAGTAGATGCCTTCACAACAGGACTAAAGGTATGAGTAAAGTCGGACCCAGAAAATTGGCTGAAACCTTAAGCAACGAGACGTGCTTTGTACCTATCCACTGATCCGTCTGCCAGAAATTTTGTATGATATACCCATTTTGACCCAACAATATTCGTATCAAAAGGTCTAGGAACTAGATCCCATGTGCCATTAGCACGAAGGGCCTCCATTTCTTCGTTCATAGTATTTACCCATTGAGGAATCTTAAGAGCAGATTTGATACCTCGAGGCTCAGAAACAGTGGTTAAGACAGAATAAAAATTATGAGACTCCAAAAGAGTAATATATGCGGGGTAATGAGGCTTAAATATACCTGATTGAGCCCGCGTACGCATTGGATGGGTACGTGCCGTGGCGACCTGATCCTGAATGGGCGACGAAGGTAGAAGACTTGCTGGTAGTGATGGCGTCGGATCGAGAGGAGTATGTTGTACTTGTGGAGGTGGTTGTTCCATAGATGGACACAACCGACATGGTTGAGATGATGGCGGACATGACTGTGGTGATGAAAGATCCAGATCAGATGGTGCATCGGGAGAGATAGAGGGCAAGCCATCAAGAAATTCCGATATCTCCAGTTGTGAGGCAGACTTCGAAGAGCCAGAATGAATAAACGAAAAGCTTGATTCATCAAACTTGGCATGCCGAGTGGTGTAAATACGCATGGATGTAGGGTCTAAGCATCGAAACCCTTTGTGACGTGTACTGTAACCAATAAAGATGCATGGTAAGCTGCGTGGATCAAACTTTGTCTTAGCATAATCCCGAAGACAAGGATAAACTCGACAACCAAAAACGTGAAAAGAGTCGTAAGAAGGGGTACGCCCATACAAAATCTCAAACGATGACTTCTTATCAAGAATGATAGTAGGAAGCCGATTAATAATGCAAACGGCTGTACTAAAGGCCTCCACCCAAAAATGCATTGGAGCAGACGAATGGAAGAGAAGTGTAAGACCAATCTCCGTTATATGCCTGTGCTTGCACTCTGCCCTACCATTCTGAGCAGGTGTATAAGGGCACGAGACGAGATGATGAATGCCACATTTCGCAAGGTGAGATTGGAGTCGATGATTGGTAAACTCAGTTCCCCCATCACTCTGAAACTTTTTGATGTTGCAAGAAAACTAGTTTTCGACAAATAACTGAAACTGTAGAAAGATATCCACAAATTCAGACTTAGTACGTGGTGGGTAAAACCAAGAGAGCCTGGAGTGATCATCCACAAATACCGCATAGAAACGAAAACCTGATGTAGAGGTAACAGGCGCAGGACCCCACAAATCACAGTGTATCAGATCCAAGACCTGAGAAGCTCGCCTGTCATTATTAGTGAATGACATTCTGGTACTTTTGGCCAACTGACATGAGTTGCAAAGTTGAGGCAAAGGCAACAATGAAGTAACAGAAACCAAACCAAGTTTATTCAATAAAGTAATCATAAAGTTTGCCACATGACCAAGGCGGGAATGCCATAATTCATAAGAACCATGTAACTTTTTATTCTGAATAATTGCAGAAAAAGATCTAGGTGCGGAGTCCAATACATAAAGTCCACGATCACGGGTGCCTGTTGCGAGGAGATGACCAGTATCCCGATTCTGAATGCGGAACTGCGATCTGTAAACGTGACTTGAACAGGAAAATTTCTGGTGAGTTGGCTCACCGACAATAGATTTTTAGTAAGTCCAGGCACAGCAAGAACATTATGTAATTGAAGATTGCGTGAGATGGTCAACGAGCCAGTATGAGAGATAGAAAGAGTCTCACCATTTCCAACAGTTACGTGGTCATTACCAGAACAAGGGGAAGCATTATCAAGCTGAGTCGCGTCCGAAGTCATATGGGCCGAGGCCCCTGTATCTAAATATGAATCGGAGGCATTTGGTTGCGAGATTGAACAGCTTGTTGACAGGGCTTCCGCAAGATTAGCTGTGGACGATGGTCTGCAAGAGCGGTCGTAAGAACGATCAAAATGCTTCGGACAGTCAAAGACGTCATGATCGATCTCTCTACAGAAGTAACACTGAGGCGTATAGTTACGACGCCCTCGACCACCCCTATTGTTATTGTGGCGACCTCGTCCTGTGTTGGACCCAACCCTGTGGACGCGTCATCTATGTACAGCAGTGAAAGCGGCTTGGGAGGGAGGAGAAGTTTCTGCCTCAGCCATGAAAGAAAGGCGGCGAAGAAGGACCGCTGCTGTAGGAACGGAGGTGGCGGAAGGGTTTCAAGCCGTGTTTAGGCTGATACCATGTTAAGCTAAGATAATTTCGCTTAATCACTGAATGCAATTACATCGAATAATATATAGAGTACAAGACCAACGTAAATTGAGAAGATAATAAATGACATAAATAACTCAATCAATTACGTAAATAACTCAATCAATTATTGCTTGATTATCTCAATCAATAATTGCTTGATTTTCGCTAACAAGATGAAACCATGTGGTGCAGATAATTATCATCTTATTTTATAGTACAATAGCACCAATTCTTTTTGAAGTATTTTATGTACATGAGGAAAAGCTTATAAATAGGCACATTATGTCGTCTAAAATTGGGCAAAGTGTGTTTTAGAGTGTTACGTGACTTCATTTTGACAGTATTATCTCCACATTTGAAATTAGGGACAATTACGTTTCAGACCCTATAAAAGTTTGAATTAGTGATCAGGCCATGTCAGTAATTTCTTTAGTTTAAAGGACCTGTTTTTTGAAAAATTTAAAGTTAAAGACCCAAACTATGCTTTGACTAAAATACCCTTAATAAACCGTTCAGTAAAGTGGTATTCGACGCCAGTTGTATGTTACAGATATATGACGCGTTGTTACTGTAAAACTTATAAGCGTTACTTTAAAATGATAATGTGTTACTTATCGATAGTAAAATGTTTTTCACAGATTTATATTTAGTTCTTCGGATAATCGATCCATTTTTCACAATGAATCGAGCACAATCGACTGCCCCATCAACCAATCAATTTCGACGTGTCACGTAGGTTTTATTCTAGTATTGATGAAGAACGATGTAAGAATTGTAATGAATTTTTATATGGGTTCAAATTTGAGAAAAATGTGGCCAAATCGAACTAGATTTTGGCAGCAATTACAGCTAATCTGTGCGTATTCAAGATACCCATAGTTTGGGCGTTTCATAGGCTCTGTGAATTTTGAAACAATTTACGCTGTGTGAAAGCAGGTCGTATCGCAGCCATTGATTCATCGGGAACACATGTTACTATTTCATGCATTATTGTCACCACGATTCGTCTTAATGTTACAAAACTATACAAAAGCGTTATTTTATTTCTCACGTATTATATTTTTATCTCATTAATTGGTATTGTACGACTTTATTTTGTTTCTCGAAAGTATATAATTGGTATTATTGTCCAACATATGGTACTAAGAATGAAGTGGGTCATGATACAAGGGGTAACTCATAATCGACTTCTTCGTCGATTAATTGGTATATTATGACCTAATTTTGATTTTCGTAAGTATTGATGGTGTATTTTGTTTAATAGACCTGTTCGATATTACGACCTACTTTAGTTTTTCGCAGACCTGTTTCGGTATTTGTTGACATCAAACTATTACTACATGAAATTGAAGCGTTACTTGGATGATCTGAAATGTTATATTACGAACTAAGTTCTTTTAGAAGATATGTTTCGATATTTTTTGACATTGAAACTGTTACTACATAAAACCAAACCGTTACTTGTTGTTATTGGAACTGTTACTTAAAGTAAAGGATTTGTCACTAAATAAACAATAAATATCATTGTATTGCCATGAAGTGGTATTATACTTGCTAAATTTTGGGCGGGATTTGTGGATTGATTGGGTTAATTGGGCGGGATATTGGTTTTGGATGGGTTTGGATGGATTTACTGTACATTTTGGGCGGGATTTGTGGATTGATTGAGTTAATTGGGCGGGATGTATGCCACGTTGGGATTTTGGACGGGATTGCTAAATCAGTGCAATTGTGTTACTAATAACTATTTAACTGTTATTCATTAGTTAAATATGTTACTAAAAGCTCTTTATGTGTTACAAATTATTGTAGTTGTCGCACCAATGTTTAGCTTATGTGTTTATGGAGATTAAGGTTTAAGGTTTCAGGATTTACGACATATAAACTGATATTTGTTATTTAATTTTCAATTTTGATGGCATTCGTGCTAAAATTCATATGTGATGTTAGTAATAGTTTATGTTTTGAATAACTATTGACCTCGAACATTCACTATGATCCACCTCAATCGAACAATGTAGCTTTTAAAGGAATTTGGTGTGATAAATGCATCAAATCATACATTTATAAGATGTTAATCTTGTAAATCTCGAACAATGTGCATTTATGAACGAAATTAATCTGATTAGTAATGTGGTACTGGAAACCTGTTATGTGGTATCATTATTTGTAAATATGTTATTCGATAGGTTCGTATTGTTATTTTATAGCAAACATGTTGTATTACGTGCGGGCAATCTGGCACTGGTGACGTTAACGAATCATCCTGTTAATATTTCTTAACAAATAACTTCGAGAATGTATCAAATACATATTTACGACATATAAAATGATATATGTGGTTTAATTTTGAACTTTGAATACGTTTGTGATAAAATTCGTAACGTTATGTCTCATTAAAAGAGATACTAGTGTATGTTGTGAAGGAAGAGCTATATGTTTACATGATATTTTATCTCAATTTTCACATATTGATATCAACATTCGCAAAACGTGTCTTTTAAAGAAATTTTGTGATTTAGCTTCATCATATAATCTATTTCCATGAATGTCAATCTTATATATCCAAACGAAATGAATTTATGAACGGAATTTAATCGAAATAGTGATGTTGTATTGATTAGCTATTATGTGGTACTTGTAGCTACAAATTGTTATAAACTATGCATATATTGTTATTTTTTATCAGATATATGGTATTAATTGCAGGCAATGTGGTAATATTAAGTTAATATCTCTGACAATCATGAAACTTCTAGAATGTTCTTAATGATGTGTTACCCAGAATGCGTGAATTGTTACCCAGAATGCGTGAATTGTTACTCAGAAAAAATAAAGTGTTACCAACCAACTTTTTGATTGACAAATGTTCCAATATTAGGTATCATCAAAATTCTCGTTACCACATTATAAACATTAATAATCGCATTCAATTAAAATGACTCGTGATCAAACTTAGTCGAATCTACCTTATTAGTTCATTAAAGTCGAGATTCATCTATTTTTCAATAAGTATTAATCACATTATTCCATGATAAATTTCAGATTTTTTTCGTTATTTACATGAGAAATTGACATCGATTTAACCTTACTGTGTCATTTATTTCGAATATTCGAGCGGGTTCAATTTTATGTGGGTGTCGAATTTTTTTACGATCTATTCCTCTTTGCCTTTACTTGGGTATTACACGTGTTATTTACGGGTGACGAGTCGTTATTATTTTCTCATTATATGTTCGTTTTGCGGATATATTGGTTACAAATATCAAGAAATATGGTATTATTGTTCCACGAGTTGTTACCCAGAAAGCATGAAGCGTTATTCAGTAACCATTTTAATTATCAAACTTTTACCGCTTAGGTATCATCAAAATTCTTTGTCATTCCATGATTAACATCAATAATTGTCGTCGATAACTAAGGCCCATGATGAAATTGTGTCGAATTTACATTATTCCGGTCATTTAAGTCGAGAATTCACTGTATTAAACGAAATTCCGAATTATGTTTGGAGCATTCGTGCTTTATGAACTTCAAAAATTCTCTTTGATTATGAATACCCATGAAAAGTTGAAGCTCATACAACTTTGTGCTGTTAGTAACGTCGAGATTGGGTCGGATTTGAAACGTAAATTTTTTCTTTCGACCGTTTGAGTGTAAGGAATGTATTTTTGCAGGAAGCAGTATTATTTTTGAATGATGTGTTACTTCTGCGACATTATTTGTTATTTACTGATAGAAATGTGGTATTTTGTGCTATACGGGCAAAATTATTTCCTCACAATTAATGTTGCTAATATCCGAAACTTATCAACACTTATGATCAAATTAACGATAATTTCAACTTATATTATCAAATTTTGTGGAGATCTGTTCGGGTCTGAGCGTAAAATCTCGTTTCGATCGACGTCGCTTGTTTGGGAGAGATGATGGCATATACTTGTAAATTTTTGCAACAGTGAAGGGCGAATATGTCTTATTACAGGGTTTGGGTCTTTTTCTCTGAACTTTTAAAAAGTTGGTCCTTATTCCTTATAATTGACAAAGTTGTTACTAAATATATGCTTTATAGTATTCAATACAACACAATTTGTTATCCAAATGAATGAAAGTATTTTGTTTAAGCCCAAAACTGTTATAATTACTTCGACACCTGTTATCGGATTATTTTGATATCCCGACGTAAATTTGACATATGTCAGGGTTATATTTGTCATTTCGCGTCATTTAGGTAGTTTCCCCTGAATATTCGAAAAGCAGGTCCTTAATCATAAAGCAAAGTCTAGAGGGGCCTGAACCAAAAGCCAAACTACTTAATGGGCCTGAAGTTGAATTAACCCTTGAAATTAACGACGAATACCAATTTAGGACTTTGGTACTATACTATACGGTAAAGTACGTAGCTTTGGATCACGATGTTGTGTCGCAATAAATATTTATTGGGGGTTCTATCAAACTCCTCGCTTACTCTTTCAAGTAATATTTTTTTTTTCGTGAACGATAGCTTTTACTCTTTCAAGTAGTATGTAATTGGAAAATAGATGGATTTTCGGATATTTGCCACGCATATTTTACTTGACTTATTATACATAGAAATATGAGTATTAAAAAAAAGGAATTGCCAAGATTCGAAGACCAAGTTGTCAGATTACCTAAGAAAATGAATGTAATTACTTAGGTCTTAAGAATAAAAAAGTTGAGAAAATAACATGGGGTTGGGTTGGAACCAAAAGCCAAAACAACAAAGAAAGCAGAACACAAAGTGCACGACTTTCTATACGATACTTATTAACATACTTACGCAAGGCAGATGACGTGTCGATTGATGATGTGATTATTTCAAGAATCCAATATGCATCTAAACTTGGCCGTCAAATATACTTGGGAGGATATTCGATGCATGTATTCTATTTCTAGGAGTAATAAAATCCCACCGATTATTCTTGTTGAGTAAGAAAAGTGGAAAACTTGTTTCTTAACACTATCCAATCGATTCCACCATCATTTTACAATTATGGTATGGGTTTTTTTAGATTAGACTAAATAAAACAATTAGTAACCAATGTATTTCAGTATAATTCTTTTTTTCCAACTGGAGATTAATAAATAGTCCACTAAAATATCTCGGTCTTGATTATAAACCATCTTAACTAAAATGAATGAGATAAAATATTAGGGTCTTAATTATAAATATCTTGGGTTAATATGAGGCTTATAACCAAACATTGTTTTCTTTTAGACATTATGAAACTCCAATGCAATGATTATGCGATCCCAAAAGCCTCATGATTCCTTACACATTAATTTAGCACTATTTGGATGGTGAAATGAGCATGGCATAATGGTCATTCTTAACATGGAGAGAAATCTTACTTCAGTCACATTTTGCGAGCACCTATGTAGGCACCTCTTATATAGCATTTTCGGTGCCACATAGACGTGTTATTTCAACATAAGAGGTGATGCAACAATTCCATGTCCAAGCTATCAATCAATGTTATATCACCTATGTTGAAATGACACAGTTTATGTGGCACTAAAACAAGTCACATAAGGTGCTCAGGCGAGCACCATAAATATTTCTCATAGAGCATAATCCCCAATCTTTCATGTCTTGTGCTTTTCCTCCCAATACTTAGCCGCAATCACTTTCGTCATCCTCTCGGATGCGCATCACCTCCGTCGTCCTATTCCTGCGTGTTGATTTCTTAGATTCATCATCTCGGCTCTATGAGAAAACTAAATATTAAAAGAGCTAATGTGCGAATCCACACGCCGGGCACGACGAAGATGACCGTACCTCTGAGGCAGCGAAGATGATCGCGACGCCGGGTAGGGAAAGGAAGCACAATATAAGAGAGATTTATATGATGCTCACAGTGGTTGCTCATTGAACACCATAGCAAATGTCTATAATATAATATATATATATATATATTACGCGCTTCGATGTTAGTTGTGTTGTTCTACTTCTACATGCAATAGGTCGAAGACACCTAATCGAACTGTCCGATGACACGTCTTATATGTTGACGTGTTCATCCATTTACAGTTATGATTCACGGTTATTCTTTTTTCTTTAAAATTAATTCTCTGGAATAATTGAAACAAAAAATAAAGAAGTTTGATTTTTTATATAAAAAAACGTTAGAAAATTTCTCGTAGAAATTTATATAAAAAATAAACTACAATATTCAAGACAAAAAAAATTAGACGTCAAATATTAAAAATCCTATGGTTATCGCTAATTGTTCGATTTCGAAAATCGTCGATGGACACTCGTTGTAGGTATCTCATTTTAAAGATCAAGTATGTCCCTCAATATACGCTTAAGTCTTCTAAGTCAATTTTATGATCGTTAAAAATTAAAAATAAAAAAAAATGGTGAATACATTACAATTGATTACTATAAGAAGAACAATAAAATCATATAGTTAATTTAGTATATCAAAGACGGTTATAACCGCTGGTTTAAGGTTAGGAAAATGAATAACAGTAATCGAACTTTACAACAGATGCCCAGTTAACCGTAGCTGTAACCGCGGTTAACTGAGACATTGGGTATTGACCGGCGGTTCACTTACGGTTTGTTTACGATTTTTCAAACTTGATGAACACCTCAACTTATCTGTCCATCAAACACACTGAGACATGATGTCCGATCCGTTGCCTTTTTTTAGACCATCTTCAATAGAAATGCAAAACTCAAAATTATGTTAAAATTACGCCAAACGAATCGAAAAATCAATCCTAAAAACTTTCTCTCCCGTCGAATAAACACATATATGCCTTTGAACCCAAAAAATGAGTTTCATATCCAAAAATTGCATACAAAGTCCTTTTTACCTTTTTTAATAATTAAGTACCCCTTTTTAATATTATTTATTTTAAAAGTTAAGTTATAACATATACGGTTACTATTAAAACATTGTAAAAGATGGTATTAAAGTGAATATTACAAATATAGTTTTTTGAATTTGGGAATAAATTTAATGATTGAAGATGAACGTGCATTTTGAGTTCGAAACAAATTTGTCCTTGGAGATGATCTTATGCTTGATGCAAGCAATGTGGTATAATAAGCAGCAGTCTACTTTTTGTAACTTACTTCCAAAGCCAAAAAAATAAAGCACTCTCCCAAATGGAGATGGAAGAATATCAAATGTGATTTCGGAAACTCGTGACGTTAGCATGCTAATTGATTTTTGAAAGAGAAAAACTTAAAATGATCTTTCTAATCTTCCAAATTCGCTACAGAAGACAAGAAAAATGTTTTATAATTAATTACCTGGACTGTATTATCACATCTAGTGGAGTTTGTAGTCATGAATTCACCTTCTTTTAACTCTTCCTCTTTTTTGATTTCTGGGTTGCTTCAGAGTTCGAACCCAAGTCAGACGAGAACTGAATTGGGACTGTGGTTAAGGTTTCATTTCCCGCATTTTGCGACGACCGAGGATTGCGTGGCTTCGAATTAGTTTCATGCGACTCCATTTTCTTTCTGTGGTTGAAGCTCCATCGAGCATTTTCGAACCACTTACGAACCTAATTTGCAGAAATCAAGGATTAAAGTGCAAATTAAAAATAATCACCTTGATCATGACATAGGTTGAAGCGTGTGCAAACCTGCTCAATTGTCATTCCCAGTTCTTTCGCCAGATTTTCCCTTACAGATTTTTCGGGGTGTTGGTTCTCAGTGAACGCTTCATAGAGTCGCTGAACCACACACAAAGTAACCAACCCATCATAAGAAAGTTCGTCGAAAAAATCGAGGCATAAACTCTGTCTCTAAGATCTTACGCATAGGTTTTTTAATTTCTATGGCAAACGGTTTGAAATGGACTTTGAAACCAACTTAAAAACTATAATCTTGAATGGGTACCTTTTTTGCAGCTTCACTGAACCGTTTCTGTGATCCTTTAGTTGCATTTTCCTGAGAATTTGCGCTTTCTTTCGGTAGGTTTTTATCCTCAGAGTTCACATCAGCCATTGGACTCGACTTCTCATTTTTGTCACGTTTTATTCGCCTCCTCTTCCGAGAGGTTCCATCTTCAAAATCCTCATCGCTCGTATCAGAAGATAGATCACCATATGTTTCCTTTTAGACAAAAAAAACAATAATAATCTTAAGCCGTAAGTAGGAAAATAAAGAACAGAATGAATCACGTATTTAGAAACACAGACCAGGTGCTGAAATATCTCAAGAAAAAAAACCACGCAGCAACAAAAATTAAACATCCTAAACAAAAATGTCAATGACATGACCAAAAACGTAGAACTCACATCGTTCAACTTTTTGTAGTCCAAACAGTTGACATGCCTTTTTGCTGCTAGAGGCCCCCCGCCGCTCTCCAAAAGGTAAGATAGCTCATCTTTTAGTGATTTTCCATTCAACTTCATATCCTTTTTACAGCCTTTATCTAATTTCTCCTCTGATGTATGTGAAATGCTTCCTTGAATTTCTACTTCGTCCATAGAGGCATCATTGAGTAGAGTGTCGAGGTCCTCTGAATCTGAAGAAAAATCAGAACTTGAACTATCATCCTCTCTCTGGTCATGTGAATCCTTTTCAGAAGGATCGAAATCATCATCTTCTGAATCATCAGAAGGCAACCCAATATTATTTGCATTATCTGCGGCAGCGCACAAGTTATCTGATGCAGAGAAGTAACTTGAATTATCAGAATTCGACGCATCTCCTTCAAGCACCTCGGCCTTGGGCTTCTCAGAGTCGTACTCACCATCTTCGGAATCATCAGAAGAAGATCCCAAGACACCATTATCAGGATTCGTTCCCAAAGCAGCTTCGGGAAATATTTTCTGCGGTGACAGAGAGAATTTTTCAGCAACAATATTAACAATTTTGTAATGGCATATGCATCCATATAAGCAAAGTACACCTCCCAACTGTCGAGAACAGAGAGCTTTGATCCCTGGAAATCACTAAGCAAATCAATGCAATCAGCTTTACAATCACACCCAGGGCAAAGCCACCCTTCATCGCCCAAAGGAACTGGATTCAGAAGAGACGAAAGGTTTAAGATACAGTTAAATATATCGAAGCAATTATACGGAGATGGGGAGTTGTCAAGGGGTATATTTTACTTTGTTCTTTTGACAGAGGTGGTTCCAAGCAATACTGGTGAAATCCACGGTCGCACGATCCATCACACAGAATGATGTCATTGTCAAGTGTGACATCCTTGGAGCCACATTTTGCACAAAAGATCTGCAGCAAAGAAACGGAGTGCTCAAAATTCATCTGATAGTATCGTATGAATGAATGGAAAAGAAGGGATTGGAAGCTAAAAGACACATTACAATCAAGAAATCAGGTTTCAAGAAATATGGAAGAATTCACCATTTGGACGGTGATGTAATCATACGGGAAGCACAAACACTATTTATCAGCAAAAATGGTAACCATATGAATATTACGTCAATGTTACGACTCAATATAGATGCGCCTTATCATCTGCACATCACACATCAATACAATAAAAAAAAAAAAGCATAAGGTCCAATAGGACTCAGCAGTTAAGCAACCGGGTAAAAAACTCCCACTTCAGTAAGCTTGAGACATGTGTTATATATCCAGTCTGTTTACTCAGATAAGTGGTTTAAGAATATGCAAAAATGCACCAACGGTTGTTTACTTTATCAAAGAAGTCCCAATTTCAGGAGATTGAAAGGGGGAAAACAGAGAAGAATAAAAAAATGTATCTTCTAGGTTATGCAAGAAGAGCACGACAAAGATGAAAAATACTAATTGACAACAATATATGAAGAACCTCCATACATCTTCACTGTCAATCTCTCCTTTATCGTCAAATAGAACTTCTGGTATCTTTCCAAGATGGAGTGATTGGTCAAGTTGCTGAAATAGAGCACGTATCTTCAACTTATAGCTTAAGATGTGAGACTTTGCGCGCAGTAATTCCTTCTCTGGCTTTATTTTTTCTACGCTGCAAAAAAATTCCAAAGACTCAGCAAAGCAGCTGACCAATTAAACTATTTGCAAGAACTTTTTTTGGTGACAAATTATTCTAAAACCAATAATAATATTTCAAACAGGAATAGTAACAACTAAACTTGATTCATGGGGCAATTAGAAATTATAATAAATACTTCAAGAGAATTGTAATCCACATCAAACACATTTATCTGAAAATTACAAACATAACAAACCTTTGTCCTTTCCAGCCTTCCGCAGTATACGCATCAATCAAGTTCTGTTCAAACATGATCCTGTGCAATAAATATCCAAGACGTTTTTTTGTTCGTGAGAACTCGTTATGTGGAGTGCCCTTCGCCTTCTTAGTCTTTTGCCTCCTCTTTTTCTCTACCACAGTGCTTTCTTCTTTCGCACTCTCATTAGCTTCAGGAGCCTTGGATTTTTCTCGTGATTTTGGACGCAATGCCCATGAACTTGTTACTTGACCATTAGATTTAGATCCTCTCTTTCTTGGTAGCATTGAAGACCCTTTATCTTCTACATTTGATTCGGTATTTTCATTACCAGGCGTTTTATTACCATCCTCTTCGTCCACTGAGCCCATCGCTTCACCGTAATCTGTAATTAGAGGTTCAAAATTCTCACTATGAGGCCTATCGATTTGGTATTCTAAAATTTTTCCCACTTTCTGTTTCCTCAACTATACAAAATGCAGTACTATTCGCCATCTCCGAATCCTGATAAATAAAATCATCAATCCGAAAACTAAAGAAGTGGAAATTCATTACAATATACCCAACCCCAGAGTTACTACCACAAGCTCACCAACAGAATTTCATGTAGGAAAATAATAACGTAGATTTGAAAAAAAAAAAAACAAAAACAGAACACAACTTTCAATCTGTCCATGCAAGTTCACCAATCTCAACCAGCTAAAGCCAAACAGATAATCAATTCCTAACCCAAATTGCATAGCCAACCTGCTTCAACTTCGTCGAAAGAGAGAATCCACAAAGTTACGCCTGAGTAAAGCAAAAAAATCATCGTACATTCCTCAAAAACGACATGGAAGGGCGAAGCAACTAACCAATCGAATACACAAGGCTTAACCGAAAAGCAGAAAAACAAACAAGATAAGAAAACAGAAAATACAAGCTAATGGCCCACAGCAATTTGCTTACTCAAAAACGGCAATGCCAAACCGCCTCTTAATTTAGTATGCGCTGTGCTTAATGTCCGTTCCTCTTTTCGATGGATTTCTCTAAATCAGCTGCGGATATTTCCCTCGCTCAAAGAACAATGACCCCAAAATTGTTTCTTGCTCGCTCACGAATCAAAGAGAATTGGGCTTTTGGGTGCTGTGTGAATATATGAAACTTTTGGGCTTAAGTTCTATAATTTGGGCTCATGTCAATTGGTATTCTCATTGGGCTTCACTTGTATACCATTCTATTTATATTTCCATCCCCAATTATTCAATTCAAGCAATAACTAATATCACTATTTTTTTTGGCACACACCATGTGACTTATAAATACTACTCCATCCGTTCCAAACCATTTTATACATTTTACTAAATCGGACGTCCCACATCTTTTCTGCATTTCCTTATTTAGCAAAAAAACTATCACAAACAATCAATATAATAATATTAAATATTCTTAAAAGACGTGTCAAAATATAATTCAGTTTCTTAATTCTCGTGCCAACTCCCAAATGTCCATAAACATTTGGGACAGAGGCGTAGTAATTTAGCACATCAATGCATGTGCTACTATCTGAAGAATATTAAATAAATCTTTGAATATGTTAAGTATTGCTATTTACTTTTTTTTTAGTATTTTAATGACAAATTGTAATTAAGATAATTTTGTGGTGCCATATTTTATGTAATAGTATTTAGATTAATAATAGTGCATTCATTAATGACAAATTGATAAATAACATGACACTGACACAGCAAATAGCAGCTATTATGAGGTGCTCTCCCCTAATAAAATAAATAAATAATATGTATTTATATTTTAAGTTAATTTTAATAGGTGAAATTATAATGTTACGTTTACTTTTGTATTATTTCTAAGAGTATAAAAAATAATTTTAAGAGGATGTAGTTGGGGTAAAATTAAAATCAAGGGTAAGTAAGTTTTGTGACTGGCACACCAAGCAATTTGAAATTAGTTGCCAAAACGCTCTCTGCCTTAATAAATAGAATGATGATGTAAAATTAGAGCCGTCACAAAGAACCGACGTTACAATACGGAGAGACAGAGCCGAGCTTCGTTAAAGATAATTCGATATGCAAGTCTTAAAACAACATACTAAAATAGTTAGGTTTTCAATCAACATATTCGAATCAGACTTTTGGAGGAATGTTGAAAATAGTGACATCCCTTTACATAGAGCATGCATTAAGCAAAGCAGTCTTCAAAATGAAATCACCATTGACCTTACACCACTCAGCCAAAGGTAAAATCATGACAATATCAACGGCAAAAGAAAAGGAGATCAAGATTGATTATTCATTGTTTAGCTTGATTTTAGCAACGTTAATGTCTAATGTGTTGGAAAATTATCGTTTAACCATGACGTTGAAGGGTATTCCTGTCATTATCAGGCATGATTATGATTTCAAGAGCTGAGGGTTGATGAGGTTAATGGAGGATCCTTCAATTGTGCGACTTGTCTTGTGTTGAATTGGATTAGAGAGGCTAGCTGATTTGCTAAGTCAAGTCAGAGAGGGTTGATTAGTTTTGTCTTTCATTCTTTTTAGCTGCTTTTTCTCCTTATAAGAGCTTTTTGTCCTATGTGTAAATCTCAAATATCAATTAGCACTGTGAATTGTGATTGGTTTGAAGACGTTATGGTAGAAAAGAAATGGGGGAGAAAATAGTTTTTATAATTTTCTTTTTCGTTTAGTGAGGAATTAATTTTCCTTATGTTTTGAATATACACTTAAGCTCGATTTTTTTTTTTTCTTTTCTGTATCAATCAAACATGAAAACTTGTTTTCGTTTTCCTTTCATTTTGTTTCCTGCTACTTTGTACAAACCAAAAACACATCCTAAATATTACTGCATTATCTTTGATGTCGTTATTAATATAGAATTTAATATATATATATATATATATATTGGTAAAATCATAAAAATGTCTAGTTAAAAATTGGTTAGAGAAATATCTTAATTCTTAAATAAAATTTAATATTATTATAAATTAATTGATAAAATTATGTCCCATCAATCATCATGGTATTAAATGAAGTACTTATGACGGATCTCTCATATGATCAATGACTTATGGGTAATGTCACCCATGAACACTTTCTAGCGTGCTTTTCCTAGTTGATTGGTTTGGAGAGTAGAGTTTCTCTGAGCGGAAAAAAAAGATGTTATTAATAAATTTAACTGTTGATTTACTTAATCTCATACTAATTTATTTCATGTAAAAATGAATTCTATTTTGACTGTTGGTATTCAATTTGCGTTACACAACACCCATAGCCCTCAATCCTTGCAAACCATGACACTTAATTTTATTCATGCATTCTCTTGTCCACGTCGTCTAAGACCATCTCCAACGACGAACTCATTATTAAACTCAAATGCATTCTCAAACTCAAAATGCAATAATTCTTCTCCAACCATTAAACTCATTCTCAAACTCAAAAGTCTATTTTCGTAATATTCACCTACACATTACTTTTACAATTTTTCAATACTATCAATATAGTTTACAAATTTAGAAATTAGACTATTATATTATTTTAAAATTGAGTTAGATTCTAATTATATTTATGCATGCTTTTTCTGCCTGCGTATTGTGATTTGATTTTACAAAAGAAACTTTATTAGAAAGAGAAAGGTCACGTCACATCACATTTACTCTCTTCCAGCCCACAATTCCTCTTTTATATGCTCCATTAATAATTAAAATAAATAAATGGACCACAGTGTAATTACAAAATATCGGATACATCTAACTGACATCAATCGCATGTATCGGTCTACAATATTAGAGAGAAAGATCAAAATGCATATTGAGTTTTGATTTGGAGTTCGGTTGGAGCATTTCGACCTCATTTTTTGGGATATCCAGTTCAGTTGGGATGCTCTAACATTAAAAGAACTTCCACTTCGCAGTGTTCGTCTATGTTTCCAATTCATTTATGAAATGTCATCTCCTTTAACCTGAGAATTCTCTTACACATTTAACATATCTCACTGACATTAACCCCTTGAACAACTTGTAACGTTATTGTTGGGAAAAGGTGTGAATGAAATAATCTAAGAGGTACATTTGAAAAGGTTACTAATTAACCGAAAGGTATTTATGAATTCTTAAACATAAATGTTGCATTTCTTCATGAATAGACACGTAAAAGAACACATCTCTTGGTAATGAACACCTACACCTATATATACCCACATGAGTTAGCATAAAAATCATTCAAAAGCATTCACAAATTCTGTGCATTTCACTCATAGCATTTGTGTTCTTGTTAGTCCCAAAGCAAGAGGATTCATTCGCCGAAGTTTGGCGTACTTGAGATACCGCTATATTCCAAACGTAAGTCGTTGTACCTGGGAGGCGTTTACCTTAACCGTGGGTATTCGCGGGTTAATTTCGTCTTCAAGAGAGCGTGTATCGCGTGCCTCGACTTGTAATTCTTTTCGCATCGTTCGTTGAGATTTATTTGTGCTTTCGCTCGAAGATAAAGGCTCTGACCACCGGAGTACAACATTTGAAGATGAAATTAATACAAAGTCATACTTTGGTCGAATCAAGCAGGCTGCTCAAGGAGTTTGCTTCACTTAAAGCAAGCAAATCTATTTTCTATGTTTGGAGATATATTACTATGGCAACCGACGATAATCAAAAAGTGACGCCGTCTACCGCTCACATTGTTCCCATGGTGATAGCCGCTCCTATGCATGGCAAAAGACCGCCAAAATTCAGCGGCGCCGACTTCAAAAGGTGGCAACAAAAATATTGTTTTATCTTACAACTCTATCCCTTTCTCGATTTCTTTCGGAGGACCCGGTGATCGTTCCCGAAGATGAGACCGACGCTCAAAAGCGTGCGGCCTCGGATGCATGGCATCATAGTGATTTATTTTGTAGAAATTACATTCTAAATGGACTAGACGATTCCCTTTACAATGTCTATAGTCCGATTGCAACGGAAAAAGGAATTATGGAATTCTTTGGAGGAAAAGTACAAGTCGAAAGATGCTAGGATTAAGAAATTTCTCGTCGGCAGATTCCCAAATTACGCAATGGTCAACACCAAATCGGTGGTGAGTCAAGTGCAAGAAATTCAGATTATTCTTCACGACTTATCGACGGAAAAATTAATCGTGAACGAGGCTTTTCAAGTGGCCGCGATAATTGAAAAATTGCCGCCTATGTGGAAAGATTTCAAGAACTATCTTAAGCATAAACGTAAGGAAATTGAACTTGAAGATTTGATAGTTCGACTCCGGATTAAGGAAGGCAACCGAAAATCCGAAGCAAAGGTGAAGCGATGAGTTCGAGGCTAAGGCAAATTTGGCTGAGCCAAGCTTCAACAAAAAGCGCAAGCAACCCACGGGTGGTAAGCAATTCACGGGTAGGGGTGTTCAAATTTCGGATAAAATCGAAAAAACCGGCCGAATCGAAAAGAACCGAACCGAAAAGATCGGAACCGAAAAAACCAAACCGAATTGTAAAAACCAAACCGAACCAAATTAAAATTGTTCAGATATCGGATTAAGCATATGTAAAATCGAAAAAACCGAACTACATTAAAATGGAAAAAATATTAGAAATTATTTGTTTTTCTCCTATAACGTAACAACACAGTAAATATAATTTCATTGTTATATTTTTTTCCATTTTAGGTGAATGTTTCCTCACCAATCAAATACTATTTTCCTCCCAAATAATTTGTAGCATTTTATATGTTTTTATATTTTGGGTAGATTTTATTCCATTTTCATGTTTCTTTACCTTTGAATTGGTTTTGCTACATGTCACGTTTCATAAATCTTCTTTGTTAATAACTATAATTGTTTTATGTATTTTTAGCTCATAATATTTCTTTTGTTGATATTAAATTACTAACCGAAATACCGAACCAAAAAAACTGAACTGAATTATAAAAAACCGAACCGAACCAAATTAAAATGGTTTGGATATTGGATTAAGCATACATAAAACCGAAAACCGAAAAACCGAATCGAAGTTTGAAAAACCGAACCGAACCGAACCGACCGATGAACACCCCTATTCACGGGTGGTAAGCAACCACAAGCAAACTTCAAGAAGTTTAAGGGAAGCTGCTATAACTGTGGTAAATCTGGGCATTTTGCAAAAGACTGTCGTCTCGCAAAGAAAATTAGAGAAAGCGCTCATATGGTCGGGAACAAAATGGTTCACAATGACTTATCAGAACACGATCTCACCGTCGTTGTCCAAGAAGTTAACTTGGTTGATAATCCACGAGAATGGTGGATCGCTACGGGAGAAACTCGACACATTTGCGCTGATAAAAATATGTTTTTGTCCTACACCCCGACTGACGGAAGGAAGCTATTCATGGGAAACTCTTCGACATTTGACGTCATAGGGACATGCAAGGTGGTGCTAAAAATAACATCGGGCAAAGAACTAACGCTAACGGAACTGCTGCATGTCCCAGACATCCGGAAGAATTTGGTGTTCGGCGTTCTTTTAAGCAAAGCCGGCTTTAGCTTAGTCTTTAAATCTAATAAGTTTGTTTTGACTAAGAATGGTATCTTCTTAGCTGAAGGGGACCTAAATGAGGGCCTTTTTAAGATGAATGTGATGAATGTAATCCGCCAAGAGGTGAAGAATAAAGAAAATATTTCTTATTTGTTGAAGTGTTCTAATCTGTGGCATGATAGACTTGGACACGTAAACTTTAACACAATTAAAAGATTGGTGAATCTAGATTTGATACCAAAAGTTAAAATCGATTCTCACAACAAGTGTGAAACTTGTGTTGAAGCAAAAATGGTAAAGGCACCATTTAAGCTGGTGACTGGAAGCACGAATCCACTCGAATTAATTCACACCGATATATGTGATTTGAAATTTGTGCACACTCGAGGTGGAATGAAATACTTTATAACATTTATTGATGATTGCACAAGGTATTGCTATGTCTACCTAATAAAGAGTACAAATGAATCTTTAGATGTTTTTAAGAAGTAT
>JAPQWV010005362.1:0-20000 GCA_027422505.1 Craterostigma plantagineum | reverse complement strand
TATTATGGATGGCGATCAAGGACATACTTGCGACGAGAGACAAATCATGGATATCTGTGGCGGCTGGTACCTCGTCGTGCCTATTGTCAAATTGTGCGATGCTCATCTCACAGAAACGACTCTCACCTGTTTTTTGATTGCCCCTACTCGAGACGATATATGCGGCTGCTGAGGGAGAAACTTCATTTTGGTTGACCTCTAACGGACTGGCTTGCGGGGATCACCTGGGCTGCTCAAAGGTGGCGGGGAAAGCACCTTGCAATGATGGGCCCTCGTCATGTGCTTACCTCTCTTATTTACCACCTTTGGGCGGAGCGTAACAGGAGATGACGTGAGGGTCGACGACGACCACCGGATCAGATCGCTGCTGACATCGAGACCTACTATGCTTACGGCTATCTTCCTTATCAGGGAAGTATCAGCTTCAGATCTGCGCTCTTAGAAGTGTTTGGCGTATCGCTTGGCTTGGCATGTAAATTGTGATTGTGGCTCCTTGACCACTATTCTTTGTTTTGCCTTCTTGCTTGTCTGGCTTGGTCTGGTTGGTTCCTTCGGTTTTGCGTGTTTTGCGTTGGTTGATCACCGGTAGTCTGTTACCGTTGGTGTTGTTCTTTACCGCTGAACACTTGTACCTCTTTTATTTCATTTATCTTAGTGACCGTTTCCCAAAAAAAATACTGAATAATAGTTACAAGACAAGGGAAATACCTTTGTCTGATGACTATTTACCTATTTATACGCCCTCTTCTGAAGAAGTGGGTGTTAAAAAACCAAATATCTCTAATCCATATATACCAGCTATAATCAGAGAAATATCTGATTTGCGAACAAATCTAGAGTCAGAAATGATAACTTTTCAGCTAGAGAATGAAATATTGCTTAGTACAATTTTCTCACTGGAAAAACAAATCGACACTAGTAGAAATACAGTCTCAACTCTAGCGTCAGAAAAGATGACCTTCCAAGTAGAGAATGGAGTACTATTAAGTAAAATTTCCTCACTTAAAAACCAAATCGACAACAGTTTAGCTTCACCCTCTCTGCAAACCTCCTTAGTCGACTCCTAAAATCGCACGGCCCTAACCCTTAAATAAACGTAATTGCTATGCTTAACAGAACATACCTAGCCCAACTTGTTGGATTTGTAACTCGGTTTCTCCTTCTTCTTTGCTCAAGCTTCCTTTGGTTTTCTTTCTGATGGGGCTCGTGGATTTGAAATATTTCTAGATAACGGTTTATTTTTGTCTGGTGGTTATGGGACTCAAGGGACGAAATATCCCTTAAATTAAGGGAGGCTTTCTAAAATAATTTCTTATGGGTTGGGCCAAATTTCTAATACTAGCTCATTTATAATGTACCATCCAAGCTTAATTTATAGCCCAACCTTCTCTTGTACCTAATTTTCGAAAATTCCTCAACAAATTAGGAGTCACATAGACACAAGACACAAGTTAAAGGCACCAATTTTCACAAAGTCAACTAAGCACGCAGTCCAACACGCAATTCGCACGAGCACACAATTTATGCACATAACGCACGTAATTGCATTCCACATTCAAATTTATTGGCCTTAATACTTACGAGGACCCGGGTGCTACATCCTCCCCCTAAAGAGGATTTCGCCCCAGAAATCAGCCCGTTTGGAACAATTTAGGATATCGGGCTCTCATCTCATCCTCACGTTCCCAAGTGGCTTCCTCTACTGATTGATCCCGCCACAATACTTTCACCAAGGGAATTTCTTTATTTCTGAGTCGTTTAGTCCCGTACGTCAAGATCTCGACTGGTACTTCCTCGTAACTTAGGTCTGGTTTCGGTTGCTCGTGTAGAATCTCATTCCTTAACATGTGATTCAGGTCAGCCATATACTTTCGTAAGGTGGAAATGTGAAAGACATCATGTACTTGCGACAACGATGCTGATAGTTCCAATTTGTACGCTATTCAACCCACTCTTTTAATTATCCTAAAAGGACCAATATATCTTGGGCTTAATTTTCCTTTCTTCCCGAACCTCTTAACTCCCTTCATCGGCGATACCTTTACGAAAACCCAATCGTCGACCTCAAATTCCAGTGGTCGACGTCGTTGGTCGGCGTAGCTTTTCTGTCTACTTTGTGCCGTGCGCATTCTTTCTCGTATAGTCGCAATCACTTCCGTCATTCTCATACAATGTCTGGGCCCAATAATGCCTTTTTGCCGATCTCGTCCCAGTGTATTGGAGATCTGCACTTTCGCCCATATAGAGCTTCGTATGGTGTCATCCCAAATGATCGCTATTACTGTACGGGAACTCGACAAGTGGAAGATATCTACTCCAATTCCCCTTGAAATCTAGCACGCAAGCTCGTAGCATATCTTCCAATGTCTGGATTGTCCGCTCAGATTGGCCGTCCGTCTGCGGATGGTAGGCGGTACTAAAAGATAGCGACGTCCCCATTGCCTTTTGCAAACTCGTCCAAAACCTCGATAAAAATCTCGAGTCACGATCCGAGACTATTGACAACGGGATCCCATGGAGTCGTACTATCTCTTGGATGTAGAGCTCCGCAAACTTCTCCATGGAAAACGTCGTGCTTATCGGTAGAAAATGGGCAGATCTGGTGAGTCGGTCGACGATTACCCAAATCGCGTCGTGCCCTTTCACATTCTTCGGCAACCCGATTACAAAGTCCATCGTTATGTTGTCCCATTTCCATTCTGGAATCGGTAAAAGTTGCAATATTCGGGCCGGTCTTTGGTGTTGGCTTTATTTGTTGACAGGTGAGACACTGTTCACGAACTTGTCTACTTCTTTCTTTGTTCCTGGCCACCAATAATTTTCCCATAAGTCTCTATACAGTTTCGTAGTTCCAGGATGCACCGCGTACGGCAGTGGTATGTGCTTCCGCCATTATAGTTCGTCGGAGTTCTGCATCATCTGGCACATACAACCTGTTCTTGTAGTATAGACTTCCGTCGTCTCGGAATACGATGTCCGTTGCTGGCTGTTCTGCTTGTGCTCCTTTGAGTTTCATATAGAGTTCATCGCTTTCTTGCGCCTTTTTGATCTGCTCCAATAGCGTCGGTTGCAGAGTCAAGGTTGCTAATTACGCCTCAACCTCGCCTAATGGCACAATCTCCACTTCAAGTCGTTGGAGTTTCGCGCTTACTGCTTTTCGACTTAAAGCATCAGCTACCACGTTCGCCTTTCCTGGGTGGTAGTTAATCACGCAGTCGTAATCCTTGACTAATTCTAGCCATCGCCTTTGTCTCATGTTCATTTCTTTCTGCGTGTAGAAATATTTTAGGCTCTTGTGGTCTGTGTATATCTCACAGCGTTCGCCGTAGAGGTGTCTCCAGATTTTGAGGGCAAAGACCACTGCTGCGAGCTCCAAATCATGTGTCGGGCAATCTTTCTCTCATATTCCTTCAACTGACAAGAGGCGTAAGCCACCACATTTCCATTCTGCATTAGTACCACCCTAACCCGTTATTCGAAGCATCGCTATAAATGGAGAACCCTCCAGTTCCTAACGGTATCGTAAGAAATGGGGTTGTCGTAAGCCGCTTTTTCAGTTCTTGGAAGCTTTGCTCGCATTCTTCGCTCCACTGAAAAGGAGTATTTTTCTTCGTCAACTTCGTCAGCATCGAAGCAATCTTCAAAAAGTCTTATATGAATTTCCGGTAATATCCTGCGAATCCTAGGAAGATCCGTACTTTCGTCACGTTTGTCGGTGTGGCCACTTTATTACGGCTTCTATAACTTGTTCGGGATCAACCGAAATTCCTGTTCTAGCTCAGGTCGCACCCTCCAGGTCGCTCCCTACCGCCACGGGCATTGCCCAATTATAACATAAACATATATATGGCCCTTTCGCCAATCGGGCATCGCCCTAGTATATTTCATTACGTACATAATAATAATATATATATACGGCCCTTTCGCCAACGGGCATCGCCCTATTATATTTCATTACGTACATAAAATAATAATAATATATGTATACGGTCCTTTCGCCAACGGGCATCGCCCTAGTATATTTCATTACGTACATAATAATAATAATATATATACATATATATACGCGGTCTCTCTTCGCCAACGGGCATTGCCCTGATATATTTCATTATATACATAATAGTAATATATGTATACGGCCCCTTTTCAGCCCAATGCGGTCCACATTTGGGAGGTCCATATTGCCTTTACGGCCCAATGGGACTCACCGTTGAGAGGCAACCTTTTTCCTTCTCTGTAGCTCCTTTTCAGCCCAACGCGGTTCACAATCAGGAGGCCCATATTGCCTTTACGGCCAATGGGAACTCACTGTTGAGAGGCAACCGTATTCATCTCCGTGGCACCTTTTTAGCCCAATGCGATCCACATTGGGAGGCTAACGATCCCTTTTTGGCCAACGTGATCGTCATTGAGAGGCCTATTCATCTCCGTGGCACCTTTTTAAGCCCATGCGATCCACACTGGGAGGCTAACGATGCCTTTTTGGCCCAACGTGATCGTCATTGAGAGGCAACCCCTATTCATCTCTGTGGCACCTTTTTAGCCCAATGCAGTCCACGTTGGGAGGCTAAAGACGCCTTTTTGGCCCAACGGTGGACATTGGGAGGCAACCCCAGTGCGCAAATTTCGTCCATATTGGGAGGCCGATAACGCCTTTTCAGCCCAATGCGGTCCCGAAGGTGTCCTTTTTGTAACCCATATACATATACATATTTACATAATAGTACGACGACGCTAAACGCCGCCATGGTAGCATAGTGGACAGCCCTTGACTCAACTGCGAGTCGACAACACATGCCCATATCGGCAATGTATCAATCGCTTTCAAGCGATACATCGTAAATATGCATACTCGACTCATACAACCTTCCCGCATATGATCGTGTTGCACACTGTGAGTATGGAAAAATGCAACAAATGCCATACGCACTTACCAAGATATAGCACATCAATTAATCCACGTAAATCATATAATCATCGAGGCACTAGTCATGTCATATCAATCATACACAATTCAGGTAATCATCGGAGCACCCAGTCATACAATTTAAGCACGTACAGACGAGTTATGTGTTGTAGTGGATTTCTACTTACCTGTCGTCCGTCGACAATAGCTACTGTCCGGTAGATTTCCTAATTCAAAACATTAAGCATAAAATATCCATATCAGTAAGCTACTTAATTAATAAATTGGCTAAGTACTCAAATAATTACTTAGGAAGAGTTCGTTACTCGTGAATTCGTGAAATCCCAAAGTTCGTGAAGTTGTTATAGTGCGGGGAATTTAATTCGTGAAGTTCGTCTCGTGAAGTTCTCCTAATTCCCCAAGTCTATACTTCGCGAAGTTCATTCTACAGTTCATAGGATTCGCCAAGTACTTAATCTAGTTCGCGACGTGTAATTTTAATCCTAGTTTGAAATCGCATCCTACTTCGCGACCTCATAGTTTGCGAATTACTATTTTATTAATTGTCGAATTGGTAAGGTTGCTGAGTTCGCAAAAAACTCGAGTTCGCAAACTTCATCGGATTCACCAAACGTGTAATGGTCGACGTTCGCAAAGTTCGGCCGTGAAATGTTTGGGCCCGCGAACTACACTGGGCCGGCAAACTGCGATTCGCCAAGTTGGCTCGTGAACCTCAAGTCGCAAAGTAGTTTAGCGGCTTCTTCACTTTGCGGCTTCGTGGATTCGCGGCTTGTGTGGACTCGCTGAAGGGATTCGCAAAGTGCATGAGTTCGCCGATTGCATGAATTCGCAGAATCGCCGAGCCGCAAACGGAGTCGCCTCAATTCGCAAAACGACCCGCCAAGATTTGAGCCCGCAAAAACTCCAGTTCGCAATCCTCTCTCTCGCTGAGTTCGCGAATTAGGGTTCGCCAAAGGTGTCCGATTCGCGAAACCCTCAATTCGCCAAATGGGCTAGTTCGCGAAACCGTCTTGATTCGCCAAATTCACTCTTATCCTCAATTCGCGAACTTCACAATTCACGGATTCTTAAAAAAATTTCTGTACTTCAAATGCTTGGGAACTTAGATCAAAAAGGTATCTTTCCTAAAAACCGCATGAATATCATATAATTTTCAAATGTTTCCCAGAACCCTCGAGACTTAAAACAAAATTTTCCGCAAGTATGAAACTTCTCTAACAGCTCCCAAAGATATCATCCAATAAATATACCCTAAGGATTGAACTCGTATCTCAATTTATTTTTATAAGGGTTCTAGGGCCGATAGCTTTATACGGTTAAATACCCAACCATGAAACTTTCGAACACTAAACCCGTGAAAATCCTACTCTCATGAAATTCTTTTGAGCATATTAATTTCCTTAATCATGATTATGAGTGCTAAGTACTCTCGAAACCCATAGAGATTAAATCTGAACTAGTCCTAAACATATAGGTAGTCTTTAGTGTCTATGGTATGTAAATATACGTGAATTATAGTAAGAGTTTGTGTCATACCTCCTCAAATCTTGAAGTTCGACTTCTTCTTTCCCTTCTCCTCTAAGTTGTTTCTCATAAAATCTCTCGGCTCTAAGTTCTTCTTTCTCTTCTTCTTTCTATCTTTCGTTCTCGTGTGTGAAGAAAAAATATCTTTGCTAACCTTTTTAGACCTTTTTAGATTATCATAGGTAGTGGGTGATGTGACTTATTGTTGACGTGAATTTCCTAAATTTAAGGAAGTGTTTCTAAGGTTTATATTTAAGGATTTGGGCCTAAGCTAAAATTTTAATCCAATTGAAATGATAACCCAACTTCTATCCTTACCTCTAAGTACTTGGGTCAACTTAAAGTCTTACTTGGGCCTTGTTATTTTACTTAGTATTTATTGGATCCCTTGATTTGGACCACTTTACTTATGGGATATATTATTTTGGGCCAAATTCATAAATTAACTTGGGCTTTTTAAATTTATTCACTGGGTCTTAGTTTAAATTTTACCCCTAGCACCATTCCATTTTTATTAGTATATTCGTTCCCAATTTCCCTTGCCTAGTTCTTTCGAAAATCCCTACATAAGTTAGGTATTTGCAAAAGCAAGCAAATAATTAAATGCATCTAGTTCGTAAGGTCACTTAAGCACATAATTAACACCCAAGTTTCGTATAAATCACATAAGCACATAAATAACACATAGAATACACATAATTGCACTCAATATTCATGCAAATTTATTGGCCCTATTTGCTTACGAGGACCCGGGTGCTACATCCTCCCCCCCTTAAGGAGGATTTCGCCCCCAAAATCAGCCCGTTTGGAATAACTCGATATACCGAACTCTCTTCTAGACGATAGAAGGCCAACGAAAAGTTCAGAAAATTCTCGAAATGATAGAAAGTGGAGTGGAAAATGCTGAATCACGCGCGAAAATTCTGGAACATTAGTCTTGCGGAAATCGCTTGGGAATTAAAAATCCTAAAGATGGTCCGGAAGCAACTGAGATTCTGGTATTGATCTTTTATTGTCTAGGACTTCGTTGTAGAAATATATCGTGGCAGTATGACTCTAATTCCTAATTCGCGCTTCTCGCGTTTGCAACCATGTTTGTTCTCAGATGAGAACCGGATGGCAACTCTAGAAGTCGTAAGTGGCTAGCCTATCGAAATTATATGCTCCTTGGTGAGATGGTATCCCCGTGTTGAGTTATCCTATTTTCGTCGAGTTCCCGAGAATCAAGAATCTTACCTAGGATATATGCAGGCTCCAAACGTGCTAATTGTAAGGTATATTCTGAGTTTTAACAGTCGTCATATTCTTTAGTGTGGAAAGGAACGTCCTATGACTAGTCTATAACTCACTCTCCCTTTAAAATGATCTATCTATTCTTCATTTTTAGAGGTTCGAGGAAGAACGTTCATGTTGCGATAGGAGAGAAAAATTATTCTATCTGGAATAGAAAGAAGCAAGATCATACAGAAAGACATACGGTCTCCCTTGTCGTCTCGGATCCTATTGGTGAATCCTCGATTGAGGAGACGCGAGTATCGTCCAACCTAGTCAAACCCGTATTCGCTTTGACGAGGTAATGGAAATAGATACTGCTCTGTTTCAGGCAGAAATTGAAAATCCCGAGCGCCATCACGCTTCCGTTGTGCCACTCGGCTACTGAGCATGCATGATTCATAGGAGGACGAAAAGATTGGGTCAGGGTCACATTCCGACATCACTGGGTTTAAATCTTGTCGTGCTGAAGAGAGAAGATTGTATCCTCGTAATTACACTCCAGAAAGAAAGAATATTCAAGAAGGGAGATTATGGTCTTGATCAGTTCGGGTCGAAGTCTCGTGAGAAATGGTGACTTTCATACTTGTACTCAAATTAACCAGGAGAGATCTCGAGTCTCACCACGTAAGTAAAGAGTACACAAGGGTGTGTGGCTCCTAAGTTACTAAGATGCATGGTGATGGTTTGATGTGCGGGTAAGTTACCTGTCTCCACTGGCGGGTTCTCCCCTGTTTCCTCCGATATGGTTGCGTATGCTCTAGCTGGCCCTGTTGATGGTTCTGCTTGACCATCGGCTTGGCTTCCTGGTCCCTTTCCCGGGCACGCCCTAGAATAGTGACCCGCCTTGCCACACTTGAAGCAGTTCGCATTCTGTGAGTAGCAGACTCCCTGGTGTCGCCGTGTACATCTTCGGCACATTGGTATGGTGGGTTGAAACGGTTGGAGCTTCTTGTTACTTCCTTGTCCCGGCCGCCTTCTGCTTTTCTCTTTCCTTTATGGGTCTGGGAAATTTGGATCTCATTCCTAGTAGGGTTAGCAGCATTCGTAGGGTTGGAGTGTTTCGTTCTGGGAATTCCTTTCTATTATCCCCGCGTGCGAGGATCTTTGAGATTTAAAGGAACTCTGCTTGTTGATAAGATCATAGAGCAGGCCCTTGAGTTCACTAACTTGGTCTTTGAGTTCACCGATTTGATCCGACTGTTGTTGGACCAATTCGGTGAGGTGTAGGAGCATTGAGCTCTGTTGGTTCGTAGGTGATCCAGATCTCACCCCGCTGCTTGATTCGCCATCAATTCTCTAGGCTCGCTAGTCATTCTTCAATTAGTGAAACAAGAGGCACGTATTAAAAGCACATAAGCATATTAATCGTATTACTTACAGGCAAGGCTGCTTCCGCGCTTTTGGGTGTGTGTGTATGGACAGACTACAGAACCTGTGACCGAAGCTCTGATACAACTGTAGCGACCCTAGCCATCGCCACCATTTCTAACGTCATCCTAAGTGTCTAACGGCGTATTTAAATGAAGGAACTGCGGAAATGCGTATGGAATTTTCGTTTTTCATTTACATGATGGAACTCTGTCCAATACATGCCAAAAGAATGCTTCGGCGACAAAAGCAATTCTTCACGTTCTAATTACAATACTATTCCTATTTCGTAATTACTCGGAACGGTTGTGATGGCACAGCAAAAGCTCCTATGCGCCCGGCCTCACAGGTCGTCATCCATACACACACGTCCACCCCCCAAAAGCATTCGGAAGCTTCAAAAGATCGGCCTTGCCAGCTAGGCGATCACATACAGTGATCGTATGTACCTACAACACATAACATAAAGAAATGAGCCACCGAGGCTCAGTAAGCAGAAATCATGCATGTATGCACGTGTCCCTTCCCCGCAAAGGCAATCCACGCCAATGCATATACTACTACGCAAAGGCAATCCACGCCAATGCATATACTACTACGCAAAGGCAATCCACGCCGATGCTCATCATGTTCGTACTGACATTACTCAGGGCCCTCGGCTAATCTCACTATGCACCACAAAGATCTCACGTCCATCAAGGACAAATACGACAGCGGTCCATGCCGGATGGCCATACCCTAGGATGCACATCGTTCCCCCAGGTCGCCATATGTACCCGGTCGTCTCCGACTGCCGGCGGTCGCTCACGCTGGTAGCCCACGCTGAGGTTGGCTACACCAGGGTTCCACCCTGTGTCGCTTATACCCTCAGGTCGCACCCTCCAGGTCGCTCCCTACCGCCACGGGCATTGCCCAATTATAACATAAACATATATATGGCTCTTTCGCCAATCGGGCATCGCCCTAGTATATTTCATTACGTACATAATAATAATATATATATACGGCCCTTTCGCCAACGGCATCGCCCTAGTATATTTCATTACGTACATAATAATAATAATAATATATGTATACGGTCCTTTCGCCAACGGGCATCGCCCTAGTATATTTCATTACGTACATAATAATAATAATATATATACATATATATACGCGGTCTCTTCGCCAACGGGCATTGCCTTGATATATTTCATTATATACATAATAGTAATATATGTATACGGCCCCTTTCAGCCCAATGCGGTCCACATTTGGGAGGTCCATATTGCCTTTACGGCCCAATGGGACTAGAGGCAACCTTTTTCCTTCTCTGTAGCTCCTTTTCAGCCCAACGCGGTTCACAATCAGGAGGCCCATATTGCCTTTACGGCCCAATGGAACTCACTGTTGAGAGGCAACCGTATTCATCTCCGTGGCACCTTTTTACCCAATGCGATCCACATTGGGAGGCTAACGATGCCTTTTTGGCCCAACGTGATCGTCATTGAGAGGCAACCTCTATTCATCTCCGTGGCACCTTTTTAGCCCAATGCGATCCACACTGGGAGGCTAACGATGCCTTTTTGGCCCAACGTGATCGTCATTGAGAGGCAACCCCTATTCATCTCTGTGGCACCTTTTTAGCCCAATGCAGTCCACGTTGGGAGGCTAAAGACGCCTTTTTGGCCCAACGGTGGACATTGGGAGGCAACCCCAGTGCGCAAATTTCCGTCCACATTGGGAGGCCGATAACGCCTTTTCAGCCCAATGCGGTCCCGAAGGTGTCCTTTTTGTAACCCATATACATATACATATTTACATAATAGTACGACTACGCTAAACGCCGCCATGGTAGCATAGTGGACAGCCCTTGACTCAACTGCGAGTCGACAACACATGCCCATATCGGCAATGTATCAATCACTTTCAAGCGATACATCGTAAATATGCATACTCGATTCATACAACCTTCCCGCATATGATCGTGTATGCACGTGAGTATGGAAAAATGCAACAAATGCCATACGCACTTACCAAGAGATAGCACATCAATTAATCCACGTAAATCATATAATCATCGAGGCACATAGTCATGTCATATCAATCATACACAATTCAGGTAAGCATCGGAGCACCCAGTCATACAATTTAAGCACGTACAGACGAGTTATGTGTTGTAGTTGGATTTCTACTTACCTGTCGTCCGTCGACAATAGCTACTGTCCGGTAGATTTCCTAATTCAAAACATTAAGCATAAAATATCCATATCAGTAAGCTACTTAATTAATTAAATTGGCTAAGTACTCAAATAATTACTTAGGAAGAGTTCGTTACTCGTGAATTCGTGAAATCCCAAAGTTCGTGAAGTTGTTATAGTGCGGGGAATTTAATTCGTGAAGTTCGTCTCGTGAAGTTCTCCTAATTCCCCAAGTCTATACTTCGCGAAGTTCATTCTACAGTTCATAGGATTCGCCAAGTACTTAATCTAGTTCGCGACGTGTAATTTTAATCCTAGTTTGAAATCGCATCCTACTTCGCGACCTCATAGTTTGCGAATTACTATTTTATTAATTCTCGAATTGGTAAGGTTGCTGAGTTCGCAAAAACTCGAGTTCGCAAACTTCATCGGATTCACCAAACGTGGAATGGTCGAGTTCGCAAAGTTCGGCCGTGAAATGTTTGGGCCCGCGAACTACACTGGGCCGGCAAACTGCGATTCGCCAAGTTGGCTCGTGAACCTCAAGTCGCAAAGTAGTTTAGCGGCTTCTTCACTTTGCGGCTTCGTGGATTCGCGGCTTGTGTGGACTCGCTGAAGGGATTCGCAAAGTGCATGAGTTCGCCGATTGCATGAATTCGCAGAATCGCCGAGCCCGCAAACGGAGTCGCCTCAATTCGCAAAACGACCCGCCAAGCTTTGAGCCCGCAAAACTCCAGTTCGCAATCCTCTCTCTCGCTGAGTTCGCGAATTAGGGTTCGCCAAAGGTGTCCGATTCGCGAAACCCTCAATTCGCCAAATGGGCTAGTTCGCGAAACCGTCTTGATTCGCCAAATTCAACTTCTTATCCTCAATTCGCGAACTTCACAATTCACGGATTCTTAAAAAAATTTCTCTACTTCAAATGCTTGGGAACTTAGATCAAAAAGGTATCTTTCCTAAAAACCGCATGAATATCATATAATTTTCAAATGTTTCCCAGAACCCTCGAGACTTAAAACAAAATTTCCGCAAGTATGAAACTTCTCTAACAGCTCCCAAAGATATCATCCAATAAATATACCCTAAGGATTGAACTCGTATCTCAATTTATTTTTATAAGGGTTCTAGGGCCGATAGCTTTATACGGTTAAATACCCAACCATGAAACTTTCGAACACTAAACCCGTGAAAATCCTACTCTCATGAAATTCTTTTGAGCATATTAATTTCCTTAATCATGATTATGAGTGCTAAGTACTCTCGAAACCCATAGAGATTAAATCTGAACTAGTCCTAAACATATAGGTAGTCTTTAGTGTCTATGGTATGTAAATATACGTGAATTATAGTAAGAGTTTGTGTCATACCTCCTCAAATCTTGAGGTTCGACTTCTTCTTTCCCTTCTCCTCTAAGTTGTTTCTCATAAAATCTCTCGGCTCTAAGTTCTTCTTTCTCTTCTTCTTTCTATCTTTCGTTCTCGTGTGTGAGAAGAAAAATATCTTTGCTAACCTTTTTAGATTATCATAGGTAGTGGGTAATGTGACTTATTGTTGACGTGAATTTCCTAAATTTAAGGAAGTGTTTCTAAGGTTTATATTTTAAGGATTTGGGCCTAAGCTTAAAATTTTAATCCAATTGAAATGATAACCCAACATCTATCCTTACCTCTAAGTACTTGGGTCAACTTAAAGTCTTACTTGGGCCTTGTTATTTTACTTAGTATTTATCGGATCCCTTGATTTGGACCACTTTACTTATGGGATATATTATTTTGGGCCAAACTCATAAATTAACTTGGGCTTTTTAAATTTATTCACTTGGGTCTTAGTTTAAATTTTACCCCTAGCACCATTCCATTTTTATTAGTATATTCGTTCCCAATTTCCCTTGGCCTAGTTCTTTCGAAAATCCCTACATAAGTTAGGTATTTGCAAAAGCAAGCAAATAATTAAATGCATCTAGTTCGTAAGGTCACTTAAGCACATAATTTAACACCCAAGTTTCGTATAAATCACATAAGCACATAAATAACACATAGAATACACATAATTGCACTCAATATTCATGCAAATTTATTGGCCCTATTTGCTTACGAGGACCCGGGTGCTACAGCGTCCGCGTGGCGTATGAAACCACCTTGGGACAGAAAAGGTGCCCTAGGGTTAGCCTCCCATGAGTGGGTATTGCAACTTATATATTTATTTATCCCTTGTGGATTCGAGCTCCATGATGGTACATAGAAAGATAGCCGAGGGCTCTACATGAAAAGATAAGACAAGAAAAAAATACGAGGTCTAGGGAGCATTGGCGGGATGCCTTGGCGAATTAGGGCACGTGCATGGCATGCATGTCTTTCACTTACTGAGCTTTATAAGCTCACTCCACGTTTTATGTGTTGTAGGTTCACGGGATCACGGTACGTGATCTTTTGATGGCATGGCCAATTTTGAAGCTTTCGGAGGACTTTTGAGGTGGCAGTGTGTACATGGATGCGACTTGAGTGGCGGGGCGATAAGATTATTTTTTTACACGCATGCACACTCACCTATGTATTTATGTCCTAGAAATATTTTGTAATGTACAGAAGAGTTTCCTTTATATAAAAGGAAAAACTTTGTACGTATTTCCGTAGTTACTATTTTCTTAAATCACATGCAATCACTTAAACTAGTAATAAGAATGAGTGGTAGAAGTCAGGGGCACCACAGGTGGTATCAGAGCTTTCGGTTACAAGTTCTCTAGACTGTCCCTGTACACACACTCAAAATCACGGAAGCGGCCTTGCTAGTAAGTTACATGTTTCTATGAATTTTGTATGTGCATGATTTGTTGGCCTTAGGGAGAGGTTCCGCAAACTTAATCCCTCAACGTTTGAAGATGCAATTGATCCCACGGCAGCCGAAGATTGGCTAAGGACACTGGAAAGTATGTTTCAGTATAGTAGAATCCCAGAGGATGAGAAGGTGTTGTGTTCTGCCTTCCTGCTGAGGGGAAGCGCAGGTCATTGGTGGGACACAATTTTGGCTTTTGAAGACCCTATTACGATGACATGGGACCGATTCAAGGAGCTCTTTAGGAGCAAATACTTTACTGCCCCGGTACGAGCCCAACGAATGAACGAATTTATCAATCTACGCCAGGGCCCGATGACTGCGGCAGAGTATATCAGAAAATTCGAGCAATTGTCTCAGTTTGCAGCTCACATGGTGAGCACAGATGCGTTGAAGGTGGAACGTTTTCTGGAGGGCTTGAAGCCCGAATTATATAGAGATGTGAATATGGCCGGATCTCAAGGAGCTACCTATGCTCAAGTAGCAGAACGTGCATTAATGGTGGAACAAGCTAAGCTCCGAATTATGCGAGCCTAGGAAGCGAAAAGAAAGTTTGTCTAAGGACCGAAGTGGAGCGGAGGTAACCTAAAAAAGCCATTTAATCCCAAGAATGCCAGGCCTAGTTTCCAGAATCGACCTGGACCCCCACAACAATTTAGTCCTAATGAGGGAAGACTTCCAATGACCATACCCCCATGTCCCAGGTGCACACGACGACATCTGAGCGTCTACTACTCTCAGAATGCAGCCTGCTATAAGTGTGGCAAGACAGGCCACTTTTCCAAGGCCTGTACAGAAATTGTATCTGGGAGCCAAGCTCCAGTACAAACTAGACCACCTACAGTACCTGCTAGAGTGTACACGCTAACTTCTGAGGAAGCGGAGAACAATCCGTCCGTGGTGGCAGGTACCCTTCTAATCCATTCAATCCCAACATGCATATTAGTTGACTCAGGAGCCACGCATTCATTTGCATCTACTAACTACGTGGTGAGACTCGGGGTTACACCTAACCTAGTTAGCTACGAATACAATGTTACTATCCCTCATGGAGCTTCTCCACGAACCAATCAACTCTTACGAAATAGCCCAGTATTAGTTGACGATTGAGTCCTACCTGTTGATCTGATAGTCATTTCCATGAATGATTATGAAGTAATCCTTGGAATGGACTGGCTATCAAAGTATGGAACAGTCATTGACTATAACCGTAAGAAAGTGACCTTCAACCTAGAAGTCACCGAACCATTCACATTCACGGGAACTAGCAAGAGTAGTAGGATTCCCAGGATTTTAGCAATGAAGGCACATCGTTTGATTTGCAATATCATCCGAAGAATGTTCACCCCGAAGTTAGAAGAAGTCCCAGTAGTACGAGAATTTTCTGATGTATTTCCCGAAGATTTGCCAGGACTTCCGCCAGATTGCGAGATTCAATTCACGATCGATTTAGTCCCAGGAGCTACACCAATTTCTAAGGCACCATATCGCCTAGCTCCGGCAGAACTGAATGAATTGAAGGAACAACTGGATGAACTGCTACAAAAAGGGTTCGTTCAGCCGAGCTTCTCACCATGGGGAGCACCAGTTCTGTTTGTCAAGAAGAAAGATGGATCGATGCGACTCTGCATCGATTATAGGGAGCTGAATAAGATCAGTGACCTTTCAGATCAGTGCACTTAGGCGAGTATGGCATATTGCTTGGTAGTTATCATTCTTGAGCAGTTTTACTGATTTGGTTGTTCACTGGTAGCCTATACCAGTTAGTGTTTTGCCGGCCATGGCTTTTGTACTCTTTTCCATTTTATTTAGTGACCTTTTCCCAAAAAAAAATAAGATCACGATTAAAACAAATATCCCCTCCCTCGAATTGACGACCTATTTGACCAACTGCAAGGCGCAACGGTCTTTCCGAAAATAGACTTAAGATCAGGGTATCATCAGTTGAAGATGCGAGAAGAAGATATCCCGAAGACGGACTTTAGTACCCACTATGGGCATTACGAATTCTTAGTCATGCCTTTCGGGCTGACTAATGCGCCAGCAGCGTTCATGGACTTAATGAACCGAGTGTTCAAGCCATTCCTGGACAAATATGTCATCGTATTCATCGATGACATCCTGATTTACTCAAAGACACGAGAGGAGGACGAGCGACACCTGGGGATTGTCCTGGGGATATTACGAGAGAAGCAGTTGTACGCGAAATTCAAGAAATGCGAGTTCTGGCTCGATCAAGTCGCATTTCTTGGGCACGTGATTTCAGGAGCTGGGATTTCTGTTGATCCTAGCAAGATTGAAGCTATTAATAGCTGGCCTCAACCAACGAACATAACTGAAATAGTTTCCTTGGTTTAGCTGGATACTACAGGAAGTTTATCAAGGATTTCTCCAAGATCGCATCAACTTTGACGAAGCTGACAAAGTAGAACACTCCATTCCAATGGAACGAAGCTTGTGAGCAGAGCTTTCAGGAACTTAAGCGACGGCTCACTACGGCCCCAGTATTGACAATTCCCACAGGAACTGGAGGATTTTCTGTTTACAGTGGTGCGTCAAAGAATGGCCTAGGATGCGTTTTAATGCAAAACGGGAACGTAGTCGCATATGCTTCCCGACAACTAAAGGATTATGAGAAGAACTATCCAACGCACGACTTAGAACTTGCAGCCGTAGTTTTCGCTCTCAAGATCTGGAGTCATTACCTATACGGCGAGAAATAATACTAATGGGTGAGATCGAAACAAGGCTGGCAGCATTAACACTTCGACCCACCTTGATGGAATAGATCACAAAGGCGCAGGAGAACGATGAACTATATTTGAAAATCAAAGAGATGCCAATAGATCAAAGATCAGCAGACTTCACAATACAAGACGATGGGAGTTTATACTACAGAAGTCGTTTATACGTTCCTAACGACGCCGAACTCCGAAAGACTGTCATGACGGAAGCCCATACCACAGTTTACTCCATCCAACCTAGAGCGACGAAAATGTACAGAGACCTATGAAGCAATTATTGGTGGCCAGGAATGAAAAGAGAATAGCAACGTTTATAAGTCAATGCCTGACGTGTCAACAAATTAAGGCAGAGCATCAACGACCGGCAGGAACGTTGTAATCCCTGCCAGTACCTGAATGGAAGTGGGACCATATCACGATGGACGTCGTCATCGGCTTGCCAAAGACAGTGAGAGGTCATGACGCTATATGGGTCATCGTTGATCGATTGACCAAGTCCGCCCACTTTCTGCCAATCAGTTCAACATTTTCTATGGAAAGATACGCAGAATTGTACATCCAGGAGATAGTACGACTCCATGGAGTACCCATATCAATCATTTCCGACCGAGACTCCAGATTTCTATCTAAATTCTGGATGAGCCTGCCGAAGGCCATGGAAACCAAACTATCATTCAATACTGCCTATCATCCTCAAACTGACGGGCAGTCCGAACGAACTATTCAGACGCTGGAAGACATGCTAAGAGCCCGTGTGCTCGATTTCAAAAGAAATTGGAGCTGATACCTCCCACTGATAGAGTTCTCCTACAACAATAGTTATCACGCGACAATTGCCATGGCTCCATAGGAAGCGTTGTACGGGCGAAAATGCTGATCTCAGATTCATTGGGATGAAGTTGGAGAACGATCGATACTAGGCCCTGACTTAGTACAAGAAATGACGGAAGTTGTTGCTCAGATACGGGAACGAATGAAAACGGCTCAAAGCAGACAGAAAAGTTACGCGGACCAAAAATGTAGACCGTTGGAGCTTGAAATAGATGACTATGTATTTCTGAAAGTATCCCCGATGAAAGGCGTAAAGCGATTCGAGAAGAAGGGCAAACTGAACCCGAGATATATAGGGCCGTTTCGAATCCTTAGAAAAGTTGGCAAAGTAGCGTATCAGCTTGAATTACCAGCTTTGCTAGCTCAAGTACATGATGTCTTTCATATATCGACGCTACGAAAGTACGTCGCAGATCGAAGCCATGTATTAAACAATGAGGTTCTACACCAACATCTCAAACGAGATCTGAGTTATGAGGAACGACCAGTTGAAATTCTAATGTATGATGTAAAACGGTTGCGAAACAAGGAGATTCCGTTAGTAAAAGTTCTATGGCATAACCAGTCCACAGAGGAAGCTACATGGGAACAAGAAGATAATATGATAAACCGCTACCCTGAGCTATTTCTTCCCACCTGATTTCGGGGGCGAAATCCCCTTTTAAGCGGGGATGATGTAATACCTGAGTCCCGTAAGTAAGCCGGCCAATAAATATGCATGCATGCTACATGATTATGTGACTGCATGATACCTGTTTTTGCGACATTATATATGCTTAAATGACAACATGCTATATGTGTATGTGTGTTATATGATATATGACTTGGGATGTAGTGTTGGGACTTAGGAAAATAATTAATACTCATATGGGTAAGGACCGAATTTAAACAAATGAATAATGGAATTAGAATCAAGTGATGCAATTTTAGTATAGCACTAATAAGATTAAAACTAGATAGCTCTTATCACAAATGGGCCGAACTATCTCTTTAGGCCCAAGTGTAGAGATAAACATTAGTGAGTTACTTAAGCAAAAGGGAAGCTCGTTACTTTATGTCCCATCCAACAAGTTTAGTGTTTATCAAAAAGACTCGTTAATAGTACAAGGAGGTTAGGAGAAAAACCCTCGTCATTTAACCATAAGAAAGAAGACTACGAAAGGAACTTGCCAATTAGGAATCATAGCAGCTTAGGTTTGGACTTGTGTGCAAGGAAAATATGTCTTTAACAGCTTTTGTAATTTCCATAGTCAAAAATTAGTGAGTATTGCCATAAATTAAGGATGCTAATAGAGATTTTATGTACCCTAGACGGCAGGTTTACTAGTTTGGGGTATAAAGCATACGATCAAGGTATACTTCGGGTGGCGTAGTATATATTTTAGGTATCCATAACTGTAATATGGAACAAATCTTAGTTGAAACTAACAAATTTTAGGGTTTGGAGTGTAACCAACATAGGTGCTTAGAATTATGTATATTAAGTCTGGGAATTAATAAGATAGATATCAAATTTAGTTTGACGAAGGAGGCAGCTACAAATAGTTTTCGATCGAATGAACTTAAGTGACTGAATTAGTAAATTTAAGTGTCGAATATAACTAATCGGCCGATTTGAAGATTAGTAGAACTCAGCAACTTGGGACTTAAAAGACCTTAATCGGGCGATTTAGTATTATGACCAATGCTCCGTGATTTGTAAGTCTTATGAATACAGAATCCGGCGATTAATCTATGAGAAGATCTCGGCGATTCCTGTGTTTAAAGGCTCTAAATCGGCCGAATGAGCATGCCATGAATTAGACCTTAACAATCGGACGATTGGCTAAACATAAGACCACTCGGCGATTTTAACCCTTAAAATACATTTAATAGGGCGATTTGTAAGCTTGTATGGATGGTGAATCGGGCGAAACCACCCAAGCTCAAGAAGTCGGGCGATTAAATAAAGAACTCGGCGATTTGACTTATGAATACAACAAATCGGGCGACCTTGAGCACTAGAGGAATCGGGCGAGACCAATAATCAACTCCAACATCGAATCGGGCGATCCTTCATAAAGCCATGCTAGGGTATGATCTAAATTTAGAACATAACTCATAAATGATCGAATGAAGATTAGATATTCCTAACCCCTACTTAACCTAGATTGGGAATTGGAACTTAGGGTTTTAATAATTTATTTAAGTCATTAATTCGATGTGTACCTAATTTAGATATGATACTAACACAATGATATCTTTGTTTAAGGATCGAAAATTAAGGACGTTCCAAGGCAGTAAATTACGTAAGCTTGGATGACAGGTAAGTGGAAGTCC
>JAPQWV010005361.1:0-20000 GCA_027422505.1 Craterostigma plantagineum | reverse complement strand
TAGACGTGTCCTCGAGCCAGTGGTCTTGTTCAGCCATTAAAGCTACTCCTACTTCCTTTTGCTTCGTGAGTTGAAGCTTCTTGTAGTAGTAGTTAGTGTCTCTCTTCTTTGGAACAGTGCATTCTCTGGCAAAATGACCAGGTTTCCCGCAGTTAAAGATCTTGGTCGGTTCTTTAGAAGCTTTGAATTCGGAGGTCTCAGGTGTATGTTCTTTATTCCTTGAGCTTGAGGTCCGAAGTCGATTGGCTGATGATGAGGACTTCTTTTTAAAGTATCATTTTCTCACCTTCTTTGCAATGAATGCCAACTGCTTTCCCAGCGCTTTCATGTTAGGCTCCATTGAATCGGTTTCATCTTCAGAATTTGAGGGGGTAGGAGGCTTGACGATCTTTTCCTTTCGTGTTTTTGAGCTTCTCTTATCTGAGACTAGGGCAACTGAGTCGTTAATTAATTTGCCCTTCTGCTCCTTCTGAATCTCGCTAACATCTTCCTCGTACTGTGTGAGATTGTCATACATGGCATGGATATCCAGCTCCTCAAGATCTTTATTTTGTCGGATTTGAGCGGATATCTTCTTCCATTCGGAGGGCAGAGAGGAAAGAAATCGGATAGTGGTTTCCATGTTCATCGTCGTGATTTCAATCTTCCTCATCTCATTTAGGAGAGTGAGATATCTCTGTTAAGATCATGTAAGCTTTCCTCAGATTTAGCTCGGAAGGAATCATAGGCCATTAGAATGTTTGCCTTTTTGGGCTTGATGCCGACTTCTGTTCGTTGCATCATCTTATGCAGCTCTTCCACATTCCCTTAGCTGTTGGGATGTTGTCTATCTGTCGATAGATGTTGTTTGGGATCCCTTGTAGAAGAGTGTTTTTGGCTATTAGGTCAGCTTTAGCTCTCATTCTTTCCTCCGCAGTATTTCCTAGACTCTTTGAGTCGCCTAAAGGCAGGAATTGGAGGGTTAACAATGTTGTCTCCGTGTAAATTTAGCCAGGACTGAGCCGGACCTTGCTCAAGTGATGAGAGAAGGTCTTCTGCCTGTTCATTTAGGTCTATAAAGTTCAGAAATCGACTTCTCCAAACTGTATATTCGCCTCTCTGGAGTATCGGGGGACGATTGTTGTTTCCAAGTGAGTAGGCATCATTTCTTCTTCGAGTTGATGTAGGATCTTCGTTTGTAGTTTTGTTGGTTTGAATTTCGGTGTATTGTGCTTGACAAGTAGCAAATTTGTTAGTAGTGTTTGATTAAAAAGTGATCGAGAACTATTTTTGATTCAATCTTCAAAGTTTGACCAAAAATAATTTCTTCGATTTAAAGGGGTAGTACTGTTTTCGCGCGTCAGGTACTGTTGAAAAATTTCGAACTTGAATGTTATTTTGCAACGAAAAGCTATGTAAACAGTGAAATCAATCGTAAAATTTTTAGTGAAGTTTCGCGGTCAAAAATTTTAAACGTCGAGAAATTTTGTTGACCAGAATCCACAACAAAGACAGTGTTGACTCGAAAAATTGACTAAGTTTTTCGAGCGTAAAATTTCTTTAATTGATTTTGGTCGTCGAAGAATAGTACCCGAAGTCTTGCTGAGTCAAATCTAATTGGTTGACCGAGAAATTTTACGTGCCAAAATCAAATATGGCTGGCCGACAAAGTTTTCGAGAGAAAAAGTTTTGCGCGGGGATCAAAATAGTCAATTCCTGTCGAAATTTTAATGCTCGAGCAAGATTTCAGTGCCTTCAGTAACTAATCAGTATTCTAATTGAGCAAGATTTCTCGCACAGAGATTTTCGATCGAGAATTAATTTCGATCGAAGACTCAGCGAGAAAAATTGAAATTTACAATTTAAACACAAATACGATTTTAACACAGATTCAAGCAAATACTGAAAATTAATCGATGAAACTACAGGTATATGCTCGAAGTAAGCTACTGAGTACTAACAAACAGAAGACTAAACATGTTTTAAAGCAAATGATGTTCAATTCGACAAAAATCAGAACATGGTTCATACTGTTTTCGTACGAATAGTGAAATCACATAATCAAGAATTCAGCTTAAATCATGATTCTGATTGCTACCGAATCCTGATTGATTTATACTACTACGACTAGCACAGAAACATCAAATTCAGATCAATTAAGCACAGAATTAAGTAAATCAGATCGAAAATCGTTTTTCGTGCCAAACTGTTCTTCGATGGAACAATACCAGATTTCGAATTCGATCCTATTCTAACAATTCAGCTTCAAAACAGATATGAATCTGCACTGATACCAATTGTTAGGTCCTGAATTATCAACTCTAAGATCCTAGACTTCAATCCTTAGTTAATCGATTAGAATTGTTTAGAATTCAAAGTTTGATCGAGAAACTCATTTCAAACCTTGAGAGATAATTCGCTTAGTGAGATAAAGGTTTCTGACTTTCTCTCTCTAGAAATTGGATTGGTAGCCCTTCGGATCAATTTTCTAATGTTCTCTATTAATCACAATGTTTGTACATTTATTTATACCAAACATACTTGGTATAAATAACACACTAAGTCCTAAAGTAAGGACTATTACAATAAAGCCCCAATCTATAGATGTAATCAGGATGTTCTTGATCGACGAAGCATTCTGGGTTAGCGACGTACACTTCTTTTAACACGCCGTTGAGAAAAGACGATTTTGAGGTCCATTTGGTAGACTTTGAAGTCCTTATGAGCCGCGTAAGCCAAGAATAGTCTGATTGCTTCGATTCGGGCAATAGGAGCGTACGTCTCGTCGTAATCGATGCTTCTTGTTGGTTGTAGCCCTTCGCAACTGTTAGGGAGTGTGCCCTCGGAATGCCATACGAGGACTAGGAATAGTATAGGGTGCATGATGATGTATAGGTTGTAAGACAGGTTTATTGTATATACCGTCAAATAAATTAATGAATATATATTTTCATTATAATAAAGGCATTATTATTTATTTATCGAATTTAAAGTCTACTTGGTATCCGGTAGTGCGATAAATAAATAATACCCAAATGTTTGAGTTGGACGTCTGATTCTCGTGGGACGAGAGAGGAGACACCGGACGGTCCTTAATCTCAACATTAAATAAAAAGTCCGTAAGTCTAAGGATTCTAGGTGGGTGACTAGATATCCGAATATGACTTATCCATTGACGACCACATAGTATCGGTAGTGTCACCGATTACCTGAGAGGTTGTGGGTCGTGATGGAGATATGGTGATCGGAGAGATTGCGTATTTGGACATTCGGCTCGTATTCGTCTCAATCACATGGCTAGGATGTTGTCAATGATTGAACGAATGACTATAGCAGCCTCAGACCGATAGGGTCATTGACGGATTTGCTTTCGCGATTTCGGTTTGTCGCAAGTTGGCTAGGCTCGCAAGTGTTCATAAATGAGACACGGGTCAGCGACGAAACGCAACCGACTTTACGGAGGTGATTGCCGGGCTTTGACTGCTATCGGGATTCACTGCCTATATTCGTATAGGTTAATGTCCTATGAGGTAATCGGAGAGCGACGATTATAAAGCCTTCGGCCGAAGCTTGGAAAACTTGCTCGTATTAGATACAGAGCGGAGTTTAAATAATCAGTTCGGTCTCGATTATAACATAGTGTTAGGTTAGAGAGTTTGACATTTGCATGGCTCTCACCTAACCGGGACGCAAGTGAAAGGCGTAAGAAGTATTTAAATGTATACACTATAGTCGGTTCGCCCGAATTTCGATTAGATCAAAATTCGTTCTCAACTGGGATCTGTCCGGTACCGTGGGATTGGCTAGGCGAATACCGGGACTCGTGGATTCCTCCCATGCCAGTTGAGACGGACCTAGAGAGTCGCGCTTAAAAATGGTAATGAACTTGAACGAAAACGGCGGGCTTTTCTGTGGAACCTAACGAATAAGATTCGTTGAGGTAGTGGCAAAGTTGATACGAGGTGTCGACGACTTAGTTAAATTCCAGTGACAGTCACGGAAATAATTAGGACTTGAGATTGTCTTAAGTGCTTAATTAATTAACTAAGTGGGCTCAATTATAATTAAAATAATTAGATTGGATTTAATTATTTTATTATTTAAAATTGAGGGACTAAATTGAGAATTTAGAAACCTCAAGGGCCAAAAGGAAATTTATCAAAATAAATAAAAAAAAAAAAAATGAAAATTCTACACATCCACGTTGGGATGTGTAGATAGTATGATAATATTTTTTTTTATTTAATATGACACTTGTTATAACAAGTGTCTCAATTAAAAAAAAAAAAAATAAAAAATTAATGATACATAAAGCAACGTGAGTTGCTAATGTTAAAGTGAGGACTTGGTATTTTTCTTACTATAACATAGATCTAAAGAAAAATAAAGTTGAAGTGTAGAACTTCTCAAGCCACGTTGAACCGACGGGATCGTTCGACGAACCCAACGCCCGAACTGAACTGCGCTAGCCATCGGGAGCAGTCTCGGAGGTTTGTTCAAAGTCATACCGGCGTGACGATCTAGCCCGGAAGCCCCGGGATCCAGACGAGGTGTAGCCACGCCCATCCGAGGCGACGACAGAAGAAATCCCGTTCACCGAAGGTATACCTTGTACCTTATCGATTTGATTTACGAAAAATACCAAATGGTATCGGAATAATTCGAAAGACCCCTCATTAGAAACGTCGGGAAGAGTAGAATTATTCTGGAAAATTTGGTATCGATCGGAAATCGTTTCGGTCGTCAAATAGTTAAAAGACAGCAGACTGCCGTTTTACTCGAATTAATAATTTCGAACCACAGATTTGATTTTGGGAAAAATATCAAACGATGTCGGAATAATTCGAAAGACCTATCGTTGCGAACGTTAGGAAGTGTAGAATTATTCTGGAAAGTTTGGTATTGATCAAAAATCATTTCGGTCTCCAAATAATCGAAAAACGTCTGGTTGCCACTTTGTTCGATTAATTTGGATCTAAATTATTAATTCGAATAAATTGGAAATAAATTCGAATTTTGATAATTCGAATTAACCGCGATCTCCCGAGGCTTAGGGCAGTATCTCAGACCCTCGGGAGAAGCCGAATGGCGTAAGGTTGAATTTAGATATTAAAAATCAAAAATTCGCCACCCTACGCCGCTCGGTACAAATCGCGCTTCCGCTATAGCCACGTTGCGCTGTTCGGGGGCCGGCGTCGATTAATCGAGCCCACCCCAACAGTGGTATCAGAGCCAAGGCTCATGAATGGTTCGACCGAAGGCCTCGAAAGCCGATGTGGCGAACGAACGGTCGACGTAGTTTGGAGACTATCGTCGCTCGTGACGTCGGTTGGACCACCGACGTTAAAATTCTGTGTTGCATGTTTATGTGGGACATTTATGCGGGCTTAGGTTCAACCGGGTTATTTGTTTAAGGGTCGTTTGCCGCCCCCCGGTATGTACATGGATTACGGGTTGTTTGGGAATTAATTCCCCCCGTGTTGTATTTTATTGCTTTATTAGATAGGTTAGATAAAATGACGGCCATTCGACGCAAGGCGAGATTGGAGGATTCGACAACCATCGTAACGATGACTCGACGTTGGAAGATCGAAGACCCCGGCCGTTTTACGACCCATGTAATAGGACCAGTATAGAAGTAGCTCGCATATTTGTCCATTTAAATTGTTTTCCTAGGGTTAGGAATTTATTTATCGCATTTACATGCTCGTGCTTAATTTTAATATGCTATGAGTTACAAAAATCTCCCGTACGAATACTAAGTGAGTAAAGGGATTGGATGCCCTGTCTTCTATCAAGCTCGGGCCTAGTTGTTACAAAACCTAAATGCAAGGTTTGGTTTCGGGTATGCCGGCGCCTTGCATTTGCTTTTGTTTCGGCTTGCTCGGGTGTATTTGTGCCGCTCGCCAAGACCACACTGTGCGGTAAGACGTACGGTTCAAGTGTGCGGTTTTGAGCAACGTTGATAGGTCGCACTTAGACAGTCATACCGCCTTGTTCCGGGTTTGCCGGCGGGGGTCCCTGACTGAGACAAAGATAGTTGAGACATTCGACAAGGTCGGATTCGTGCGGAGCACGACTTCGTGGGCCGATGCAAACCAATAAAACGACAGAGGTTGAGGTTTGCATCCGTCCACGGGGACATCAACTCCACTATCGAAGTTATCAACGAAACTTCCAAAACATCCGTAGGGAGAATGGAGTTTATGAAAAGATAGTGGGAGTCAAACGGAATAAAAAGTCCTTGTTCGCGTTTGATAACCTATACAATCGACTTAATATGCCTTTTATTTTTCTGCAGCATTTTCTCTCATTGTGAAATTATGTCGACCGCTTTAAATGTACTGCTAAAGGAGAATAGGTTGGTTGGGCCAAACTATTCAGACTGGCTTCGCAACTTGAGGATTTTCCTTGAGATTGAGAACCTAGTTTATATCCTTGACTCCGAAATGCCACCGGCCCCAGGGGCGCGGGCATCCGAGCAGGCTCGTGCCGCTTATGACAAGCGACTGCGTGACGAGAAGCTCGTAAAGGCTCATGTCCTCGGATCGATGAGTAACGCACTGCAGCGTAGCCATGAAAATATGGCTGATGCTCGGGTGATGGTTCAACATTTGAAAGAGCTTTACGGTGAGACGTCTAGGACAGCTCGCTATGCGACTTCGTCGCAGCTCTTCCGATCGAGGATGTCTGAGGGTGAGAATGTTGGCGAACATGTTATGAACATGATCACCATGATCGAGAGGTTGGAAACTCTCAATTTTCGATTTGATCGGGAATTACAAAATGATCTCATCTTGCAGTCTCTACCTCCGTCCTTCAATGCGTTCATTGTGAACTATCATCTGAATGGTATGACGCTATTGCTTCCTGATCTGATGAATCAGTTAGCAACAGCGCAAGGTCAGATGAAGAGGGCAAAGCAGACTGCACTTGTCGCCACTTCTTCAAAGCCCCAGAAAGGCAAAAAGAAGAAGGGCAACAAGCTCAAGCCGACAGGGAAGGTTTCCAAGAAGAAACTATCTTCTGGGAAATCGAAGCAAACCGGTGTAAAGCCGACGGATAGGTGTCTGCATTGCGGTGCGCTGGGCCACTGGAAGCGGGACTGTCCAAAGCTCAAGGGTGAGCAGAATGCGTCAGGTATGGAACTTAATGTTTTAGAAACAGTTTGTTCTTCATCTGTATACTCTACTTCCTGGATATTGGATTCGGGGGCTAGTACTCACATTTGTGTTTCCACGCAGGGTCTGGGACCAAGTAGAGCGCTTGGGGAGCATGAGATCGAGGTCAGAGTGGGAAGCGGGGATAGTATCTCGGCAAGCCACGTCGGATCAAGATCTCTTGTATTATATTCTGGGCATGTGTTGCGTTTGTACGATTGTCTTGTACTCCCGAGGGGATTTAAGAACATCGTCTCCGTTCCTGTTTTGAGCAGAAACGGTTATGTATTTAGTTTTAATAATAATACATGCCACATTATGTATAGAAATAAAAATGTTGGCAGCGCAACACTAATAAATGGTTTGTACTATTTAAATACCCAGGACGATATATCTGTGAATACTGTCACAAATAAACGAAAGTCGGGAATAAACGCGAGATACTTGTGGCATCTTCGATTAGGTCATACTGGAGAACGCAAGATACACGAGTTGGAGAAAAACGGGATATTGACACCGTTGGGATCAGATCCCTATCCGACTTGTGAGTCATGCCTCAAAGGTAAAATGACCCGATCACCCTTCACCGGGACTTTTAATAGAGCCACGGAAATTCTCGGTTTAATTCACACAGATGTTTGCGGGCCTTTCAATGTGAAAGCTCGAGGTGACTTCCACTATTTTATTACCTTTACGGATGATCACAGTCGTTACGGACTAGTGTATCTGATGAGGTATAAAGCTGATGCTCTTGAAAGGTTCAAGGAATATAAGGCGTTGGTGGAAAACCAAACTTCGAAAGTCATTAAAGTCATTCGATCGGATCGAGGTGGCGAGTACATGAGCGTCGAGTTTGACCAGTTCTTAAAGGAGAATGGTATAATATCACAGATGACTCCGCCCGGTACGCCACAATTGAATGGCGTGGCCGAACGTAGAAACCGAACTTTATTAGATATGGTTCGTTCTATGTTAAGCTATACAGATTTACCAATGTCATTATGGGGATACGCGCTTTTGACAGCAGCGTATACAATTAACCGGTGTCCCTCGAAGTCTATTAACGGCATTCCGTATGAGATATGGACTGGTCGTTTACCAAGCTTATCACATATTAGGATTTGGGGTTGCCCCGCCTATGTGAAAAAGCTAAAAACCGATAAATTGGAGTCTAGGTCTGTAAAAGGACGTTTCATAGGTTACCCTGAAGACTCTATGGGGTACCTATTCTATTTTCCCGATGATCAAAGGATCGTTGTTGGCCTACATGCACATTTTCTCGAGGAAGAGTTCATTCGAGATTTTGGCATTGGCCGTGAGGTCACTCTCGAGGAGCAGATGACCGAAACGCCCACACAAGATTCGGATGGTCTGAGCGAACCAGTCATGCGACGATCTGAAAGGGTGCCTCGCCAACCACAGCGGTATGGCATGTCACATGTCAAACAAGGTTATGTTGTGACTAGGGGACTTCTAAGAGAAGATCCCGCTACTTTCGATCAAGCTATATCCGATGTTGACTCAGCGAGATGGATTGAGGCTATGCGAGCTGAGATGGACTCAATGTACTCCAACAAAGTCTGGACTCTTGTAGACCTACCGAGTGGTTTTAGACCAATCGGTTGTAAATGGATTTACAAGAGGAAGATTGGATCTGACGGACAAGTTGAGACGTACAAGGCCAGGTTGGTTGCCAAGGGCTATAACCAAAAAGAGGGAGTTGACTATGAGGAGACTTTCTCACCTGTAGCCATGATCAAGTCCATCCGAATAATGCTCGCAATAGCTGCGCACTATGATTATGAGATTTGGCAAATGGACGTTAAAACGGCGTTCCTTAATGGATTCCTCAAGGAGGAAATCTATATGGAGCAGCCAAAAGGTTTTGAGTCGCATGCAGATACTCACAAAGTGTGCAAACTGAATCGGTCAATATACGGACTGAAACAGGCCTCTCGCAGATGGAATCTACGTTTTGATGAAGCAGTTCGGAACTTTGGATTCGTGAAAAACGTAGATGAGCCATGTGTCTACAGAAAGAGCAGTGGGAGTATGGTGTCGTTCCTTGTATTGTACGTGGATGATATCCTTTTGATAGGAAACGACATTGGGATGCTCTCATCGGTGAAAGCATGGCTTTCAACCGAATTCTCCATGAAAGACCTGGGAGAAGCGACGTATATACTAGGTATTCGCTTGTTCAGGGATCGAGCGAACCATACGATCGGCTTATCTCAGGCCCTTTACTTAGAGAAAATCCTGAAGAAATTCAGAATGGATGACTCTAAGAGAGGGTTCTTACCAATGCGACATGGGATCCATTTGTCAAAGTCAATGTCACCTCAAAGTGAGGAAGACAGACGACGGATGAGTGGGATACCGTATGCGTCTGCAGTGGGTAGTCTGATGTACGCGATGTTGTGTACACGACCGGACATTGCCTACGCTGTGAGCGTGGTTAGTCGGTTTCAGGCAAACCCAGGGGAAGAACATTGGACAGCTGTTAAGAATATCTTTAAATACCTTAGACGGACTAAAGACTTAACGCTGGTTTATGGAGGAGCGGGACTAGAAGTAGTTGGTTATACCGATTCGGACTTCCAGTCGGACGTGGATGACCGAAAATCTACTTCAGGTTTTGTATTCGTGCTCAACGGTGGGGCAGTGTCTTGGAGAAGCTCCAAGCAAAGCACAACTGCCGATTCCACGTGCGAGGCAGAATACATAGCAGCCTCAGAGGCAGCTAAAGAAGCTGTTTGGATGAAAAAGTTTTTGGAGGAACTTACTGTGGTACCAGTTGTTGACAGACCGCTTACACTTTGGTGTGATAATAGCGGTGCAGTCGCACAAGCAAAGGAACCACGATCTCATAGCAAGTCCAAACATATTGAGAGAAAATATCACGTATTACGTGAGTTCGTTGAAAACGGGATGGTCGCCGTGCAGAAAATCGCCACCGCAGAAAACGTGGCGGACCCGCTCACTAAGCCCTTGTCCCAAGCAGTTATGGAACAGCATCTGGACAAGATGGGGCTACGATACCATTGCGACTGGCATTAGGTGCATCGCATGGCATTCGAGTGCAAGTGGGAGGTTGTTAGGGAGTGTGCCCTCGGAATGCCATACGAGGACTAGGAATAGTATAGGGTGCATGATGATGTATAGGTTGTAAGACAGGTTTATTGTATATACCGTCAAATAAATTAATGAATATATATTTTCATTATAATAAAGGCATTATTATTTATTTATCGAATTTAAAGTCTACTTGGTATCCGGTAGTGCGATAAATAAATAATACCCAAATGTTTGAGTTGGACGTCTGATTCTCGTGGGACGAGAGAGGAGACACCGGACGGTCCTTAATCTCAACATTAAATAAAAAGTCCGTAAGTCTAAGGATTCTAGGTGGGTGACTAGATATCCGAATATGACTTATCCATTGACGACCACATAGTATCGGTAGTGTCACCGATTACCTGAGAGGTTGTGGGTCGTGATGGAGATATGGTGATCGGAGAGATTGCGTATTTGGACATTCGGCTCGTATTCGTCTCAATCACATGGCTAGGATGTTGTCAATGATTGAACGAATGACTATAGCAGCCTCAGACCGATAGGGTCATTGACGGATTTGCTTTCGCGATTTCGGTTTGTCGCAAGTTGGCTAGGCTCGCAAGTGTTCATAAATGAGACACGGGTCAGCGACGAAACGCAACCGACTTTACGGAGGTGATTGCCGGGCTTTGACTGCTATCGGGATTCACTGCCTATATTCGTATAGGTTAATGTCCTATGAGGTAATCGGAGAGCGACGATTATAAAGCCTTCGGCCGAAGCTTGGAAAACTTGCTCGTATTAGATACAGAGCGGAGTTTAAATAATCAGTTCGGTCTCGATTATAACATAGTGTTAGGTTAGAGAGTTTGACATTTGCATGGCTCTCACCTAACCGGGACGCAAGTGAAAGGCGTAAGAAGTATTTAAATGTATACACTATAGTCGGTTCGCCCGAATTTCGATTAGATCAAAATTCGTTCTCAACTGGGATCTGTCCGGTACCGTGGGATTGGCTAGGCGAATACCGGGACTCGTGGATTCCTCCCATGCCAGTTGAGACGGACCTAGAGAGTCGCGCTAAAAATGGTAATGAACTTGAACGAAAACGGCGGGCTTTTCTGTGGAACCTAACGAATAAGATTCGTTGAGGTAGTGGCAAAGTTGATACGAGGTGTCGACGACTTAGTTAAATTCCAGTGACAGTCACGGAAATAATTAGGACTTGAGATTGTCTTAAGTGCTTAATTAATTAACTAAGTGGGCTCAATTATAATTAAAATAATTAGATTGGATTTAATTATTTTATTATTTAAAATTGAGGGACTAAATTGAGAATTTAGAAACCTCAAGGGCCAAAGGAAATTTATCAAAATAAAAAAAAAAAAAAAAAAATGAAAATTCTACACATCCACGTTGGGATGTGTAGATAGTATGATAATATTTTTTTTTATTTAATATGACACTTGTTATAACAAGTGTCTCAATTAAAAAAAAAAAAAATAAAAAATTAATGATACATAAAGCAACGTGAGTTGCTAATGTTAAAGTGAGGACTTGGTATTTTTCTTACTATAACATAGATCTAAAGAAAAATAAAGTTGAAGTGTAGAACTTCTCAAGCCACGTTGAACCGACGGGATCGTTCGACGAACCCAACGCCCGAACTGAACTGCGCTAGCCATCGGGAGCAGTCTCGGAGGTTTGTTCAAAGTCATACCGGCGTGACGATCTAGCCCGGAAGCCCCGGGATCCAGACGAGGTGTAGCCACGCCCATCCGAGGCGACGACAGAAGAAATCCCGTTCACCGAAGGTATACCTTGTACCTTATCGATTTGATTTACGAAAAATACCAAATGGTATCGGAATAATTCGAAAGACCCCTCATTAGAAACGTCGGGAAGAGTAGAATTATTCTGGAAAATTTGGTATCGATCGGAAATCGTTTCGGTCGTCAAATAGTTAAAAGACAGCAGACTGCCGTTTTACTCGAATTAATAATTTCGAACCACAGATTTGATTTTGGAAAAATATCAAACGATGTCGGAATAATTCGAAAGACCTATCGTTGCGAACGTTAGGAAGTGTAGAATTATTCTGGAAAGTTTGGTATTGATCAAAAATCATTTCGGTCTCCAAATAATCGAAAAACGTCTGGTTGCCACTTTGTTCGATTAATTTGGATCTAAATTATTAATTCGAATAAATTGGAAATAAATTCGAATTTTGATAATTCGAATTAACCGCGATCTCCCGAGGCTTAGGGCAGTATCTCAGACCCTCGGGAGAAGCCGAATGGCGTAAGGTTGAATTTAGATATTAAAAATCAAAATTCGCCACCCTACGCCGCTCGGTACAAATCGCGCTTCCGCTATAGCCACGTTGCGCTGTTCGGGGGCCGGCGTCGATTAATCGAGCCCACCCCAACAGCAACTAATCTTGTTTTCTTCCTGATCACTTCTTCATCTTTATTTTTCTTGTTCTTCGATACCCATTTCGTCCCTATAATTATTTTCCCATGCGGACGGGTACTAATGTTCACCAATATGTGTCCTTAAGTGCATCTACTACCTTCATAGTCTCGTTTTGGCTTAAGAAGCAGCTGGAAAGTCCGCTCTGATTTCTTGCCCGTACTCCACGTGAGGGATCACCGATGATCTGATCGACTGGATGTGCTCGACTCCACTTGCGCTCATGAGGTAAAGCCGAGCCTGAAACATCAGCCACTTGTGGGGTGAGATCTCCAGTGATCTCGTGATGTTCATCTAGTTGAGGTAATTCCATGTCTAGACTTGAGTTGAGCGACGATGATGATGTTACCTCAGCATCCATGTTTGGAGTACCACTCTGTGCTAATTCTGAATCGAGTGAGGTGGGGACATTTGAAGTACTAGGTATAGCGGCTGCGTCTTGTGGGAGTTCCATCGTAGGTGTATTAATTTGGTTGTTCGGCTGATATAGATGCTCGAAGATCGAGTCCAAGTCTTCTAGAGCTAATTGTAAAGCTTCTTCTGACGATGAAGGTTGTGTTGTTGTCGTTCTCTGTTGGTCTTGTGTCAACACACCTGTGAAGACCATCTGTCCTCGCTACCTATTCTAACGTTATCCTATGTGCCTAACGATGATTTGTTTGAAGGGCATGCAGAAATGCGTTTGAAATGTTTCTTTTTTTCATTTATGTAATGGAACATCGTTCTTTACATGTCAAAAGAATGCTTCCAATTCCTAATTACATGCGAAAACCTAACTACACGGGAAGTGTATATTTGCACAGCAAAAGAAATCCTATGCGCCCGACCTCACAGGTCGTCATCCATGCACACACTCCCACCCCAAAAGCTGCTGGAAGCGTCAAAAGATTGCTTTGCCACCTAAGCGATCACGTACCGTGGTCGCTCGCACCTACAACACATAACGTAAGGGGTGAGCGATATGCTCAGTAAGAAGAAATCATGCATGACGTGCACGTGATAAGATCCCCTGCAAAGGTAATCCACGCCAATGCATCTTACGTTTTATAGGTTAACTAAATCTCATATCTTTTATCTTAGGGCCCTTGGCAGACTTTTACCCAGGCGTACACCGTAAAGAGCTCTAATCCATCCACGGGCATCACCCAAAGTATGAGGGCATCAACCCAACCATACTAAAGCAGGCATCAACCCAACCACGCTAATCAGGGATATAAGGGCATCAACCCAACCACGAGGGCATCAACCCAACAATGGTAATCCCCCGGCGCATTAACGTCATTCGTATACTGGCGAATCAACGTCACCGACGGTGCATCAATGCCGTCTCGGTGGTGTTCGAATAAAGGAGAGATGGTTGGCATCTCCCCCGACAGGGACGGGAACAACTTTCGGGCTTTACCTGTTACCAGCACATCCGGTTAAGGCTACCCACTTCGGTGGATCTCTAATGCCGTCTCGGTGCCCCAGAAGCCGCCCCTTACTTAACTTATAACTTGATTGCTTACCTCGGGAATTATTTTTCGCTATCTGCGACGTAATCATGAGCGCTCATCTTTTATTACCCCCAAGTGTTTCGTGCATGCTCGTGCATATGCATGCGTTAATGCCATGATGCTTACCAAAGTCATGAAATCATATCATACAAATTCACATAAGCACGTAAGCACCTCATCACGTAATCACATAAGTTAGGCACATACACACATGCTATGTGTTGTAGTTGGATTTCCACTTACCAGGCGTCCGTAGATTTGCTATTATCGGTTTGAAATCCCTAAGGTTCGACCTTAAGCACAAAATAATGGTATTAGTACCTTATCTAGTTTGCTTGACCATCTAGTTGGCTAGTCTATAATACTTCGAACTAATTTTCGACTTATGACTCGAGACACTTGTATAACCCGTAAATTTTACTTTACTCTTGAATTAACTTAGCCTCATATGATTCGCGAACTTATATATCTCACTAAATCCCTATTGACTCGTGAGGTTAATTCGCTATTTAGTTCCTAATCTTTCATCCTTTAAACACGAAAAGGATATAAAGTCAGTCTATAAATTATATCAATTGACTACGTAAATTTTCGTTCCAAAATTCCACGAAAAACGGCATCTGCCAGTACCGAAAATGGACCCTGAAAAATACTGATAGGCTATTTATGACCGGGCATTGAAAGAGCCTATGCTCATTGGATCATATTTTTTTTATAACTTAGAACGTCCTTTCCTAAAGGGTTCAATTCGTGAAGTTACCCTAATTCGTCAGTCGTTTCTAGTTCGCGAATTTTAACATGATTCGCGAAATCATCTACTCTCACACTCGGTTCGTGAATTGCTCGCTCAAGTTCGCCAAATAGGGTTTTTGCGGCTTCGATTAGCCAAACGTCGTGGGTTCGCCAAATGGATTCGCAAGACGTCAAGTTCGCCAAGCATCTGGGTCGCGATCTTTGGATTCACCAATTCTGTCGGATTCGCGAAATTGATGGGTTCGCCAACCTCGACCAATTCGCGAAGTGGCATGACCCACGAGCTCTCGCGGATTCGCGAAACACCAGGTTCGCCATTTTCTTTCAGTTCGCAGAATATCCCCGGCCCTGAGTTCGCGATCTGGGTTCGCGAATCCTCACGCGGATTCGCCGAACTTAAACCGTTCAAGTTCGCGACCTGTTGAATCCCGTGAAGTTCCAATTCGCAAAACTCCAAGCGGTGACCTCGCGGTACGAGTTCGCGAACCATTCTCTAGTTCGCGAGCTTTGTATTTTACGAATCCAACCCCGCTAAACACTTTCTAGTTCGCGAAATGTTAACTTTAAAGATAAAAAAGGCTATTTTTCCAGAATTCGTTGAAGGCCGATTTGAACATCTTAAACCCTAAAATTCAAGCTCAATAAAATGCCAACCAAGACTTTTTTCTATTGCCTAAAATTCCCCAAATCATGTTAATCTAGGCTTAAAACACCAAATCAAGGCAAACAGTGTACTTTTGAGGATTAAAATCTCCCGAGCCCTATCATCTGCTATTCTCATTCGTTTAATCCCTAAAGTATACAAAGTTCTTGGATATGATATAATCATCACAGTTAAAGAGCAATACCTAGTTCGGCTTGTGTGGCTTTCAACTAGCCTTCTCCTTCATCTGTCGCTTGGATTTTTCGTCAGTGGCTTTGCTATGGAGTTCGTGGACTTGAAAGAGTTTTTAGGTGTCTTGAAGCTTAAGTGACGAAAATATCCCTTAATTTATGGGAGAGTTGTCTAGAAGATGGTTCTTCTAATGCTTTTGGGCCTAACTATACCCATGCCTAGCTCAATTAATCATCTTAGTCCAACTAATATTCATGGTTTACCCTTAGCCCAAATTCTCCTTGGCCTAATTTTTCGAAAATCCCTAGATAAGTTAGTAAGTCACATGGCCCAATTAATCTCACCAATTCCTTAAGTCACATACGCACATAATTAATTAGTCACATAATCGTAAAATAAATGCACATGATACACGTAGTCTCACGAGCACAAAAATTTACGCACGGAATTCACGTAATTGCCGTCAGCATTTATGCAGATTTATTGGCCCTAATTACTTACGAGGACCCGGGTGCTACATCCTCCCCCTTAAAGAGGATTTCGCCCCCGAAGTCAGCCCGTTTGGAACAATTAAGGATAGCGAGTCCTTATTTCATCCTCACTTTTCCAAGTGGCTTCCTCTATTGACTGATTACGCAACAATACTTTCACTAAGGGAATTTCTTTATTTCCGAGTTGTTTAGTCTCGTACATCAGAATTTCGACTGGCACTTCCTCATAGCTTAGATCCGGTTTCAACCGCGGGTGTAGATCCTCGTTCCTCAGCACTTGATTCGGATCGGCTATATATTTTCGTAAAGTCAAAATGTGAAACACATCGTGTACTTGCGACAACGATATTGCTAGCTCCAATTTATACGCTACCTCGCCCACTCTTTTCACTATCTTGAATGGACCAATGTACCTTGAGCTTAATTTTCCTTTCTTCCCGAACCTCTTAACGTCTTTCATCGGTGACACTTTCACAAAAACCCAATCATCGACTTCAAATTCCAATGGTCTACGCGTCCGATCTGCATAACTTTTCTGTCTACTTTGCGCCGTACGCGTCCTTTCTCGGATCATTGCGATGATTTCCGTCATTTCTCGTACCATGTCTGGGCCTAACATCGCCCGTTCTCCGATCTCGTCCCAATGTACTGGAGACCTGCACTTCAGCCCATACAGGGCTTCGTATGGAGCCATCCAATTGTAGCTTGGTAGCTATTGTTGTATGAGAATTCCACGAGTGGAAGGTATCTGCTCCAATTGCCTATGAAATCGAGCACACAGTGTGGCGCCCCGCTATCTACTAAAATTTCTAACGTTATCTCACGTGACTAAATATAATATAAAGTAAACAATACGCGAAAACGCGTACTAAATTTTTTCTTTTATATAAAGGAATTCATTCTGTACAAGTCAAAATGTCATCCTAGACCCAAATACATAGGATGGTTAGATAGACGCAGCAAAAGAAACCCTAGCATCCGCCACACAGGTCGCATCCATGTATACACCACCCCCAAAAGTCGCTGGAAGCTTCAAAAGGTAAGCCTTGCCATCAAAAGCGATCACGTACCGTGGTCGCGCGCACCTATAACACATAATATAAGGGGTGAGCTATAAATAAAGCTTAGTAAGTAGGAATATGCAATGTCGTGAACGCGAAAACCCTGCAAAGGCATCCGCGCCAATGCATCTCACACCTCGTAATCAAACTCGATCTTACATCTCTCAGGACCCTCGGCTAACTTGCTATGCCCCATAAAGAGCTCTAATCCAACGCGGATAAACGTGGCAGCGACCTATGTTGGGTAGCCTATGCTAGGTTTCCCTAGGTCGCACCCTCCCAGGTCGTCCCCTGCCGTGCGGTAGCCCACGGCGCTGGTTAGCCTACGCTAGGGTTTCCCCCTAGGTCGCTCCTTCCCAGGTCGACCCTCCAGGTCGCATCCCTCCGCTATCAGGGCATCGGCCCAAATAAAACAAACAGGGCAGAAGCCCAAATAAATATATAATATAATCGACGACGCACCACGCCGTCATGGTGCCATAGAAGTAGCCCTGACTCAACTGCGAGTCGACATCAAATGCCCATATCGGCAAATGTCATTCGCCCTCAGGCGGTAAATACTGTGCATGCTCATCTCATGTAAACCCCAAATGTCCCGTGCATGCACATGAACATGCAATGTGAATTAATGTCGTAAGCACTTACCATGCAGAAGCATGTCAAATAATTCACGTAATAATTTAAACACCCAAGCACATAGTCACGTAATCTAAGTACATACAAATAAATTATGTGTTGTAGTTGAGATTCCCACTTACCTGTCGTCCAAGCTAAATAAATTTACTGCTCCGGGAAGTTCCTATTTTTTTCGACCCTTAAATAAAAGTTTTAAAGTATCGGTATAGTACCTAAATTAGATGACTATGTCGAAATAAATTGGTTTAACTATACTAATGTGCTCAAAAATACCTTCGGTGTAGCATAATATTTTAAAACCCTAAGTCACCCGATTAATAGTCTAAATTAGGTCAACACCCGATTTTAATTTGTATAACTCGGCGAAGGTTGTCCGATTTTTAATTCGCCGACTGTCCACGTAAAGTGCAACTCGCCTGATCATCTAATAAATTAATATTTTATACAACACGGTGAAAGTCCCATGTTTATGTCCGAGTCGCCCGATCATATTCCTTTAAATTGCCCGATCCTATACAAATTAGGCCATGTGTACTTATGGGCGAATGTTCACCTACTTCTCTAGTTTCGACCGATTCTTGGAAATTAATTCCTCTCTCACACGGCGAAAGTTCTTTACCTAAAATTCATTCGTCCGAAACTTGTTACACTCGAAAGCTACTGTGGTTAATTATGATATATAATTAAAAACAATTATGTCCTATTCTGATTAGGTGATATGTCCCATAGCTATCACTGAAAATTGCCTAAGCTTACACGAAGGTCATCGCCCGAGTTTGGTTTCCTATTAGTTATTTTACTTTATTCTATGATTGCCCGACATTGCACTAAGGTTTGTAAAATTCGATCGAAAGTTTAGCCTACTTCAACTTGCTCAATATTTACTACCCGAGGCAATTTTATTCAAGAAATCGTAATTCTAAAGTCATGAACCCCAGAAATATACCATACTACCTCAAATAAATTCTCCAAGCTAGAGTTAATTCCTTTTTCTGAATTACACACACACATGTACCAAATTTAAAGCAACGGATGTTAGTATTAATTAAATTCCAGAAATTAGGGTTTTCTCCAAAATACTTTGAATACCCTAAGAACTTAATATTTTTGAAACTTTCGAAAATTAGGACTTGTATTAATGCCTAAACAAATAGTATTTTTCGTATTTACTAATTTTTAAGGCATGTTAGTTAATGAATAAAACATGAAATCAAGGTAAGAAATATACCTAGTCCAAGCTTGCTAATGCGTTTGGCTTAAATCCTCTCTTTTCTCTTTCTACTGAAGCTTTCGAATTGTTAACTTATAAGGATATCTTTCTATATATGACTTTTTAGTCTACTTGATAAGTATAAGAGCTTGGAAAATAGTGATTGATAAGATGGCAGGTAGGTGACGTTATTTTCCCTTAAGGCTAAGTAATTTACGTTAATTCTATACTTAAATTTATTATTTTATATGCTCTATGATCATAATCGGACGAATCTAATCTATAGTTACCCAAAGTTGAATCAAAGTATTCATTATACACTTCGGCGAATCTGCACATCTATCCCAAGAACGCCCGATTTTTCCTTAGCTGGTTTAATTAAAATCATATTATTACGATCGGTCGAAACAGATTTTTTATATAAATATTAGAATTCTATTTTACCTGAAATTAAGTCCTCACATGATATCGTCCGAACTTTGCTTTACTACAATCGGTCGAATTTTACTTCATAGTATAAACTTTATTTTCGCCAAGATTTCTCAAGTCTCACCTACAACTAAATGTTACCCAATCTTTTCCAAAGTACTAATATTTTCACACAAGTTATTTCTCATACAACACACATAAGGCGGTAAAACACTTTTTATGCAATCACATAAGCACATAATGTGTATGCAAATTTATTGACCGGCTTACTTACGGGACTCGGGTATTACATCCTCCCCCTCCTTAAAAAGGATTTCGCCCCCAAAATCAGGTAGGGAGAAATAACTCAGGGTAGCGGCTCCTCATATCATCCTCCCGTTCCCAAGTGGCTTCTTCTGTTGACTGATTCTGCCACAACACC
>JAPQWV010005360.1:0-20000 GCA_027422505.1 Craterostigma plantagineum | reverse complement strand
CACGTGAGCACCAACCACATCAACGCGTCAAATAAGCATACAATGTGATTTTTTATTGATTTATAACATATACATGGGATTGGTGAACCCGTCGGGGATTGATTTGGCATGTTGATGTGGCACAAAAAGTATCACACAATAGGTGTCCACGGATGGTGCTCACGGCGTGAGCACCATAACATTTCTATATAGATACATATCCCGTAAATAATCAATTACCTTTCTGAACGCCACGGAGTCCTTCCCCTTGTGGTGAGGAGTCGATGCAGTTATTTGAAATGCCATTATTTTGCTAGTAATAATATCTTTTCGTAGCGCCCAAAAAAAGAAGAGAGTTTGAGAATATGTATGTGAAACCTTATTGCTCTGCGTCGTATGGTATGTATATATATAGCAGAAAAAGGAAGGACGCGTTGAGAGCTATGAAAAAGAGAATATCACAACTAAGGTGGCTTCACAGGTGTTATTTAAAGTAGAAAAAGAAAAAGATGATAATATGGAATAAAGTTAACGTGCGTGTAAATTCATTACATGAAATGCTTGAAGTTTCGTTCTTTCAAAGACATCTGCGGAATATATTCCGATCCGAGGTTACGTTTTTGACACTTATGAGGAAAATAAACATGATGTTCTGTTCCGAAATCGGAAATAAAAACGTAGGAAGCTTCGCTTTGCTGATTCGGTTCGTGTGCAAATTGATCAAGCAAGCAAACATAGCTGCTGTGCTGTAGAATAAGAAGATGATGAGAAAGAATCATATCATACAAATAAATAAATGAACTAATGACCTTTTAGCCTTTACAGTTCCTTCGATAGTACATATGCACGTTATGTCAGCCGTAATACTGATAACGAATCTTCCTTCTGTTCAAACGACAATTTCAAGTCATTACTGATATGAACTTATGACCTCCATTGATGAAGAAGTAAAGACAAAAGAAGAAATGGGATGAGCAAAAAATAGTTACTAAAAGTGCGTCTGGATTGACGTATTTGAACCGATCGGATGATTTTAAATTATAGATTCCAAAATCGTAATTTCAAAGATTATTGTTTCGCAAATTTCAAATTCGGATTTCAAAATGAAGTTCGAGCTCGAGAAGCTCGTCGAACATGACTTCTAAATTTTCCTTTAAATTTCATTCGTGAACCCGTACGCGCTCGAGCAGCTCATACAGCCCGTGAGTCATATCGACTCATCGTGCACCCCTATTATTATTTATTATTAGTAGTATTATTATTATTTTTTATTATTATTTACAAAAAATTTGTTACGGGCTCAACTTTGGATTTCGAAAACACACCATTTGACATGGAATTTCAAATACGACAAATAATAAACGTTTAATTTAAGCTCGAATTTGGAAGAAATCAAAATCCAAATACGCTAGATTGTCAAACAGAAACTTTGGGAGAAATCCGAATTTCAAATCGAAATCGTGAACCTACACAAACCGTAGCATGAATTTGTAAGCTGATTTACGTTACAACATGGACGCTGAAGTGGGCCTGGGCTTGAGGGTCCCATTGAATTGGGCCTCAACAGCTCTAATTTTGGAGAGATTATAGCCCATCGATCTTTCAACAACATAAAAATCTCTCTCCTTCGAACTTAGAAGATTAAATAATGAAAGGTGGTCTTCTGTTCAGTACTTTCTCAGACAGACAGACAAACGAAGAGAATCTTAATATATTGCGTGAACTGACAATAATAAGTGAAAACGTGCGTGTTACAGTTCCCATACTTTCAAAAAAAAATACTATAACATTTATGTATATATTATTGCATCTTTGCAGTGTAATGGATGACATCGGATTCAGACAGCAAAAGCAAAAGACTACCAAAGCCAACGCCTGCGCACAACTTCTAAATGCAAAAAATAAACGGTGTTGGTGATGATTACAAAGCGATGGAGACGTTACATATACATCATCATATACGTAATTTCACATTTTTTATATTATAATGTCGGGCTCAGACATGTCTTATCCTACTATATGCCCTAACTAAAAGTCAAAATACATTACTAGGAGCACTAGGAAAGAGATATAGGAGTTCTTTTTCACCGCAAAATGGACAAACGAAGGAAGGACCACACCACAGCTTCACCAGTCAAAAAGATTAGGTAAATTAATGAATATATTATAAAAGCAAGAGAGAATAATAATTTTTTGACGTATTCTACAGTTTAGTAATAATAATTTTAAATAATTGCCAGCTCAGCACAGTCTTCGAGGTGGAAGCAGCTGTCTCCTTCATCTCAGACACCACGTAATCCATAGCCCTCCCCACGTGCCCACCTGACATTACATTCAATTATTACTACACAACATTTTCTTTATAAATTTAGGCTGTCTCTATACAACTTTTTATATATTTTCTACATCGGCGCATGACATTACAATATATTATATATATGCTAGGTTTATGACCGTATATTTCACGGTGTAAAATTTGTGTAATTAATATTATTGTACAATAATAATAATATAAGTTAAATAATTTAAAGTGGAAATAAAGTATTTCTCATTTTGTTAACTGGCGATTTTTTTCATTTTCTATTTGTTCATTATATCGTAATCAGAATTAAACTACATCTCATTGTATATATAAGATATATATGGGAGCCCCTTCTTTTTCCTTGACCTCTTTGATAAGTCTGGGGTGTCGTTTTTTTCCCCACCCAATATACTAAAAGAAATAATGCATCGAGCCGCATAACTACAATGAAAATAGATTGTATTTATTGCATACCTAGTCTAGCACGACTTAGGTTTACATTTTCATACGCGAAAGGCAAATTTAGAATAATTATATTTTAGAAAATTAACACGTTAGCCGCCCGCAGAATCCTAAACCTTATATATTTATTATATATTGTCATAACTCTTAAGCGATTTTGAAATAAATATCCAGTCGCTACGTGCAGTACTATACTCGTATTAAAGAACACAAAGATAAATAAATCCGCCGTCCGTATTGTTGGACTGGTAGGCCACAAATCAATTTTTCTGATGTATCAAAACTGTTAAAAAAAAGAGGAAAAAGAAAGATGAAAAGAGACATTATACAAAATAATAACGCCCAACGGCGGCTATCAAAAAATAATACTAATGTAATATCTATAAAAATGTGCATATTCATCATCACATAAATTCACGAACTAACAAAAATGTACGCTACGCACCAATTAGCTCCTTCAGATAAGTTAGTTGGACTCTATGTACACTACAACTACCGTTTTATTTATCATATTGATATAGTTGATAATATAGTAGTATACCTTGGTAACTTTACTTATCTAATTTTATTATTTTAATATTAAATATTTAACATAAAATAAAATCATTTTTTCCCAATATAAACAACATGCAACTTACAGTAAACCCACCAGACAGATGATAACCCAACAACTGATTAGTAACGTATATCTCACTTATAACCCAGCATAAAGATTTACTATGATTGCATATTGCCATCAATGTCTAACAAAATAAACTGATGAATATTAAATCCTTGTTCCTCCATCCCCAACATTGACCAGATACTTAAAACGTCGTACCGTTTCGGACTTTAGAAATAAAACGGATAATAATATAATAATAATAATATAATGACACCAAAGAGTAAAATGGAGGCACACTGTGCCTCGCCACAGAGGAACACTCCACCGAAAAAATTCATGCCGTCCTACGCCGACGATTACGGAGACCCACCACGCCCACACATTATTACATTATTAACGCATCTTTATTCAATATTATATATATAGATATATATATATATCCCATTCTGCAAGCATTTTGTTTTTTTATAAGAGACACAAACACGTTATTAAATCGTCTTCAAACTTCAAAGCCCTTCTCAGTTTATCAAAGCTCTCTCTCTCTCTCTCTCTCTCTCTCTCTCTCTCTCTCTCTCTTCATGGCGTCGACGACGCGCGAGGGTCACTACAGAGGCGTTCGTAAGCGGCCGTGGGGCCGATACGCGGCGGAGATACGCGACCCATGGAAGAAGACGCGCGTGTGGTTGGGGACATTCGACACCCCCGAGGAGGCGGCGCTCGCCTACGACGGCGCCGCCAGGAGCCTCCGTGGCGCCAAGGCCAAGACCAACTTCCCTCTTCCTTCCCCGCCGCCCACAGGTCTGGCGCTTGACCTCAACGCGCCGTCGTCCGACCACCACCACTGGTGGGTCGTCGGTGCACCGCCGCCGAATAGGATCATGATCAACGACTTCCTCCACGCGGGGAGCGGCGTCGTCCCGGCTCAGGTTAATACGGTGCACGGAGGGGGAGGCGTCGGCGAAGCGCCGCCGACCTCGGCGAGGTTCTTCGGAGTGGTGGTGAAACGTGGGCTGCCGATTGACCTGAACGAGCCACCGCCGCTGTGGATGTCTTGAGTTTCGTTTGTCCTCTTTTTATTTTTATTTTTATTTTTGCAGTTTGTTGCTTTTTATTTTTCTTTTTTCCCTAGTTTTTTTGATCTTCGGGCGATGAAGATTTTTCCTTGCAATTAACATATCGTTACTTCTGTATATATTTTGTTTCGACGAGGATTTTTTTCTCTAGTTCTTACGATGATGCGACCAAGGAAACTTCAATTAGAACATTTCTACGCATCACTCCATCTGCATATTATAGGTAAGGGTTGAAAAGGCAAATTGTACTGCAAGGTGATAATCTTGACACTTCTATGGCGACCTTGATAAGCTTAACATGGATATATGAAATGAAAGGTAATGAATTAATAGAAGTGGGAATACAAAAAGTATTTTGCTTTGTTGGCTCACCACGCGTACGAGAATGTGTAACTAAACTAAAACAACAAAACTAATGAAATCTCAAAATGAAGACAAAGACATGTTTGTGGCTGCTTTATTAGTGCAGTCATTGATAGTAATATAAAAGTATGGTTATAATTTATGAATATTCGGTGATGATGTGTTAAACATTCACGTGGGCGTGCCTCGATTTGACGTCTCAAACCTATTTTCTTACACGGCTCTTTATTTCGCATCTTCAATATTCCTTTTTATTTTACTTCCTTTAAGCAAAGCGTCACCTTCACTGTAAATCTAGAGAGAGAGAGAGAGAGAGAGAGAGAGAGAGAGAGTGAATAAAATAGATTGACTCACTAGAGGAAATTGTTTCGGTTGATAAAGTTGTTTTAGTTTTTTGGTTTTCGAGAAAGAGCTAATTATGTTTGATCAATTTTTGGTTAATGTCTCGATAATCGTTAGTTGAACTATATAATTAATAAATACATTGTTGAGCATAATCATGAGGGAGGCGGCTACCACATAATAAAGGGGAGGACTGACGAGCCTATAAAGTTTCGTTCCAAAAGTTCCAACAATATTTTATTAATCCACTTAATTGTCCTTTTCTCCCTTACTTATTTTTATATAAATTTTTTACAATCGACAAGTAAATTATGTCATCGGGTGGATGACCATGACATGTTACCACTGGGTTATTCAGAGAAAAAAAAAGGATAACTATATAAACACGCAAGTCCCCGCTGATTATTATTATTATTATTATAATATTCTCGTATATTTATATAAATATTGATGTGTGTATATTATATAATGTTCTCTCTCTGCTGTACCTAATAAACGTCAGCAGCAGCCGCAAGCAGGGCTCAGATTCTGCTTCAGATTTTGAAGCTGTTTCTTGTCTTATTATATTTCATATAATAATATATATTATAATATAACTATTTATGTTATATCGCAGTTGCTTTCGCAAGACGGCCCGTCGCTTTATTATATTCTAATTCTATAGCGCTACTTAATATTAAATTCCACTACAATTTTCTCGTTTTTCATTTTGTAGGTGATTACACGTAAATATCTAATTGATCCCTAATTGTGCTAATACGGCATATCATTTTTTAAAATAATTACGTATCACAATATGTTGCTATAGGGTACTAAATTACGAATTTTTTTGCGGAGGGGTAGTTTCGTGTAAAGACCCCTTCAAAATATAGTATGTAGGCCAGCAAACGTCATCAACTTTATTTCGGTACTGTATATATATCATCGTATTTCAATGTTCACACCTCAAAATTAGGAAATATTGACTATTTCCACGTCAATATTATTGCTCGTAATTTATTATTTTAATTGAAACGAGGTAATAGGATATAATAGGGAATCAAAATGGGCCACAAAATATAAGATATGATCAATGACTTAGTTTGGTTCCCTTCGTTTTTCTTTTCTGTAATTTATTAAAAAACACATATCGGTATCATTACCTTTCAACATCCTTATAAGGTATTCAATATTCGTGGCCGATTAAAGCGACTTTCTATTACTCGAATTTGGATTTACAACTAATATTGTCGGCAATTGAGGATCGATTCCCCCTTATAATGAAAATGACTTTCCATTCTTAATATTAAAAAAATCTTGTTTGAATTGGAGAGACTTCACTGTACTTCAATTTCTTCTGTCCTTGCATATTTTTCGTGAAAGAAAAGAATGAGGAAAATAAATAAAAGGGCCAGTGAGCGTTGACTGGTCAACGAAGGCACATCAGATCAGAGGCCAGTGAGTGGTTTTCCAACTGTAACGAAAATCAGTTTTGCAATTTAATTCAATTCAATCGTTTTCCAGAATTTTGTTTATTATTCACAAAAATCTGTTTAAGAAACTCTTCTATTTACAAGTGTAACTATTACCGCCCAGGCCCATAAATAGTGAACTCTTCTATTTGGTTAGTGCTTTTATCATTTGTGTTAAAAATTTGGGCTCTTCTCTTGGGCACATATTTTGGTAGGTGAGCAAACCATCCTATCGATCTTGGGTTTGGGTTTACGGGTCGTTTAATACGACCCGACCCGATTATAAAGAAATTCGTTTTGCAAGAGAACGAAAGTCAAAACATGCGTGTAATAAAAGAAAATATATATATGATATTTGAACTGAGCAGTAGTCTTGAATACTCGGACAAAGTAGTTAATTTCTCCCAAGTTTCTTGTTGAAGCAGCCAAAATATTCAACATTAGCATTAATGTTAGCTTTGGATTTATTTAAATATATATATGTGTGACGTTTTTTCACGATACTGTATCTACCTACCTGCCCCACGGTTCTAGATTAATGTTATATTTTATATTATTTTGAGAGGGATCAACGAATATTAAAATAAAACTGTTTTTTTTTAGTTTGATTCTTTTATGTGCGTGCGTGTGTTTTAAAAAGGATATAGGTACAAATTTTGGTATCGCAGTCTTGGTTGTAAAAGTCAAAGTAAATGCTTCAAAAAAGGCAACTTGCAATATATATTACCAGCTATTTTTATATATGTATTCACTATTTACTACGACATGTGACGTCACTCTGTCTGCTTATCAAACCATGAAAAATCTTCAATAAATGAATAAAAAATTCTGGATATTGATTTAGTCGCAACATCATTTATTGTCGGCGCATACCCAAAGTTGACATTTTCAGATAATGCAGTTACACACTTATATCACAATAACCACTGCTCACATTAAAAAAATAAAAGAAAAAAGAAATTCAAAGTCGTTAAACTCCACGTAGGCCCAAAACCCTACAATGGCTACGCCCATCGCCTACGATAGCTTCTCCAATTTGCATAAATCTATTTATATATATATACGACCACAACACTCTCAGATGTTATCATTATTACAAACCCAAGTCCCAAAGAAAATCATCGTTCTCTTACTCCATAGTATAAATAAGATATATATTAGATATTATATATATTACATCTAAATTAAATAATAGCATGGATCATCAACCTCACCACCATCAGAACAAAAGAAAGAAGAGGCTCACCCAAGAACAAGTGGCGCTTTTAGAAACGAGCTTCACCTTCAACAACAAGCTCGACGGCGATCTCAAGTCACGGCTGGCGGCGGAGCTTGGTGTGCCGCCGAGGCAGGTGGCGGTTTGGTATCAGAACAAGCGGGCCAGAGAGAGGGCTCAGAGCCTCGAAGTCGACCACAGTGTGCTTCAGCTAAGGCTCGAAAGCGTGCTCGCCGAGAATGCGACTTTGAGTAAGGAAATACAGAGGCTGACGGCGGAGCTGAGCCAAGTCCGAGGTGCGCTGGCGGCGGCAGCTGGGGCCGTGAATTCTCTGGGCTCGTGCGATGAGGTCGTCGGAAACTCTAATTTCGCCGTCGTTGAAGATGACGGCGAGTTTGGGCCATTTTATGGTTCGGACTGCAGTTACTTATTTGGTTGATTGAAAACAACTTGGTTCTCTCTTGTAATGATGGTGCTTTCTTTGAATATGAAAATGTGGAGAAATGGATAATATTAGTCTAGTTTTACCCTATTTTACACTCAAATTTCTGTAATTTGGTTTTCATGTCTTGAGCCATAATTTTGAACTCAAAATTTTCTCGAAATCGATCTTTTCGTCTCTTGAATCCGTCTATATATATTTTTTTTTCTGTTGCATTTCAGTTGTTGTGCATAAGTGATGTTTTGTGACTTTACCGTCGCTTGATTCCTTAAAAGATATTATTAGTAAGGTTTTGATAATAATCTCTAATAATTGCGCCTAATATACATGTCTGAATTAGAATATACTTTTGAAATATACTAATACAGGTTTTGACGAACTCAAAATCTCGACGGTGCATACACAAAATATTGAAGACCCATTTCTAAGTATTATGTACAATTGACAAACTCAATTCCTACATACAATACATAGGTAGACACGAAAGAACACAAAGCCAACTAAACAATTAAAACGCAAGCGAAACCTCTCCTTTCACGAGCAAGAATATCAACTGGGAATAAAACGACCAAGTAAATGCATAACATAGGAGCACATAAAAACAACAAACCCTAGCTAGGGAAATGCCATCGCATCGTCGCACTTAAAGCTCACGTTAAACCCTTTCGAGTTTGCCCTTCTCAACGAAGGATAACCTCGCAATTCCTTTCGATCGCTTGGAGTCGGGGGCGGGCAATAATCGGGCAAGGAAACGAACGAATCCATTCGAAGCATGTTCAAAGACGGGATTTTCAAGATTCCCTTCAATGGCTTTGCCTCGTTCGAAACCTTCGTTCTAACGCAGCCCATTTTCTTGCAAGAATCTCTCTCTTCTTCGTTGTCCTTTTCTCTTTCGTGTTCTCGAGCAACTTCTTCTTCTTCTTCTTCTGCCTCTTTCGCCTCGCCTTGTAACGGATCGATAAGTCCATCATCTTCATCGCCATCATTGATTTTTTGCCCTTGCGCTTTTTTCTTTTTATTATTACCGATGCGAAGTTTGAACCACGTTTCGGACAAGAACTGAAGAGAATTCAAGTTCTTCAAGAAAGAAGACATTCCCTTCTTATTCATAGACTTGTCAGACGAAGAAACCGACGCGTGGCTCTTCTTCTTCTTTCCATTATAACAACAACCTCCCGAAAGCTTAATCCCAATAATGCTCGTGATAAAAAGCTGACAAATAGCGCACTTTATCTCCTCGTGCCTCTCGAACGAAGAAGCTTCGGTTAGCCCCACCATCTTCTTTATCCCGACAACCCTACGCGCCAGCTCAGCCAATTCGCACCTCTTATACTTCGAATCCTTAAAAACCCTAGAAGCCATTCGCCCAACGTCGAACTTACTTTCGTTCAATTCAAGCCCTTTGAAAAAGGAGATTAACTCTTTCTTTTCGGTCATACCAAACCCTACTAAGTGCATCCTTTTATCGGACAAGAACTTGCATATCGAAGGAGGCAAAGGTTCGCCCGCGTTGCACCTCAGAATCAGACAACCTATGCCGAAGCATAGCAGTAGCAAGAGGATGTTAGGGTTTTGAGGATGGCTCATTACGTCCATTCCCACGATGGGCGGGCGTGCCCAAACTTTACCGTTGGGGAAGAGAAAGTCTGTCGAGATTAGGGTTTCGAAGTCGCTCGTCGTGAATGTTATGCCTTCGAGTTTTACCTCGAATCGATTGGTTCTCAAGTACACGGTGCCAGCCATTGTCTGAACATTGAATCTTCGAAGAAAAAAAATTAATGAGTATGATGATTATGGATATCTTGGCTGAAAAGAGGAGAAAATGGACGTGGGGAAGTTTGAATGGTTGTCCAAGGTTTAAGCATGTTTTGTTGGTAGGTCATGCAATGCAATTAGATCGAATATTTCTATTTTTGGTCTTGCGAGATTTTCGACGAATGAATGGTTGTTGACTCGAATTGAAGCATTGTTTGGATATTCTTTCAGATGATTCTTACAACATATGCCTCCAAAATTAGTACAATTTGAGTAAAAGATTTATTCATGTTTCATAAAATTATAGTTAAGTAACGTAAATCCTCATCATGAAGACTTTTTGACGGAGTTTTTAGTTGGATTAACCCTTTATGCGTTTCGTCATTTTTAATTTCTTTTTTTTCTCCGTCAATATAGTGGAAGGCTATGATAGTGTTTTAGTGGAATATATCTATGCTATCGAGTAATTGGAAACACATATCATGGGTTGTAATTGAATGACTATCAATTCAATATTTGATTAAAATTGTGAGATGATAGGAAAAGAAAGTGAAATTTTGTAAAATATCATGCATCCAATTTAATTGAGGCCCAACATTAGTGAACCTTGACCCGATCCGAACGGGTTAGCTATTTGACTTTCACAAAGATATTTGGGGAATTCCACTTGGTAACCCTGTGTTTAGGCTTTTTTAGCTGGTTCTCAAAGTTATTTTCAAATTCGGTAGGTACCCATGTGTTTAAGACTTTTTCAACTGGTACCCAAAATATTTTTCAATTCCAGTTGGTACCCCTGTGTTTAAGGCTTTTCCAATTGGCGTCTAATGTGTTTTCAGGGTAGATACCCCTAACATATAACGTCATGATTTTAAAAAGCTACAATTATAATTTTTAGGTGTCGGAACCGTTTTTTAGTAATTTCTAAAATTCCATTATCAATTAACAAGGCTTACACCTAGAAAATCTCGTTTTTGGTCATTTAAAATCACGACGTTATAAGTTAGGGGTATCTACCTTGAAAATACTTTGGAAACCAGTTAGAAAAGCCTTAAACACAGGGGTACCATCTGAAATTGAAAAAAACGCTGTGTGCCAGTTGGAGAAGTCTTAAATATAGGGGCACCTACCAGAACTGAAATAACTTTGGACACCAGCTGAAAAAGCCTAAAAAACAGGTACGAAGTGAAATTCCCCAAAATTAGTTTGGAAAATTAGTTCCCTTATCTTTACAGGCCAGCAATCGCGTCACGCGCACGCGCACAATTATCGTTAGGGTTTTAAAGAAAATAATAAATAAAAAAATTAGGAATCCGATTCAACGAAGAGTGTTTTCGGCATAAGATAGCACGCAGAAGAAAAGACGCTTCGAATCTGCTTCTTTCTTGATTGGATATATCTGCTCTTCGTTGCAGCAGAAAGAAAGTCGAATAGGGCATATCTGCTCAGCCGTGAAAAAATGGGGAGAGGGAAATTTAAGGGCAAGCCGACAGGCCGTCGTAATTTTTCCACCCCGGAGGAGATGAGTAAGCGTTATTCGATAATCGGTGTTCGATGTTATCCGTTTGGGGTGTAAATCGTTGGTTTTTTTTGGATCTGTATTGGCGTGTTTACTGATTCGTATCGTAAGTGACATGTCATAGTCTGCCACTGTCGACGCATCTTTGTAGCTTAAAGGATTATCCGCATAGGGCTCGTTTGTGTTCTTGGATGATTTAGCTTGTTGTTGTGATGGGTATTTGATTGTTATCAGAGGTTGTTCCCTGTTATAGTTTGTTGACTAACTGATTGTGTGATTTTGATGTTTATAGTGTCTGGCTCCTCTTCGCGTCCAAGAACATTCAGAAAGGTATAGATATTGATTTAACTGTTGAGGACTTGGGTATTCTGTTCTTTTTGATTGTTTTCTGTTGAATTCCCCGAGTTCAAGTTATGAGTTCATCTTGTACTTCGTTTTCTTTTGGAAAGATCGTTGTTTAATCCGTCGGTTGGATTTTGTGTCATTAGGAAGAAGCTGAGGTTGAGGAAGAGAAAGATTCGTTTGATGTTGTAGAGTCTGATGAAGAATCTGAAGAGGAAACTGAGGTCGGTTTTACTCACTTCACTTCCCGCATGAGAACTTTTTCGATTCATTTTCACTATATGTATGTCCTTTTTCAAATTGTTTGATGACACTCTTCTTTGACAAATTTCTTAATAGAAAGCTAAAGGAACCCAAGGCGTTATTCAGATTGAAAACCCCAATCTTGTGAAGGCAAAGAACTTAAAAGCACGTGATGTTGATGTAAGTTTCTTGAGTTCGGATGTATTTCACTTTAAACAAACTCTTGCTTAAAATTTTAAAACAAACCAATTGTTTTCTTCTGTCTTTGCAGCTAGAGAAAACCACTGAGCTTTCAAGGCGTGAAAGGTATGCAGCATCTGTTTTTTAGTTCTTTCCTCTTAGTTCTTTGCAAATTTTTGTTTTTTATGTCAAGTTAATTTTTTGTGCATCGTTTCTCATATGGTTGTCACTGGTGGCCCAATAAGTTGGCTTTAACAGATATATGAGAACCTTGCCGTGACTTAAAGTGTTTTAGTTATGGATTCTTAATTGTCAACAGAAGTTTAATTTCTCCAGTTACATTTTCATTGGTATTCATTTAGCTATGTTCTGATTTTATCAGAGAGGAGATCGAAAAGCAGCAAGCACATGAAAGGTACATGAGGCTTCAAGAACAGGGGAAGACTGAACAAGCAAAGAAAGACTTGGGTAAGTAATAAAACATTTTATCTGAGCTTTCACATATATGATTAATCGATTTCCACTTGGCATCGCGTTTGCGACGTAATAACAATCCTATTAACTAAATGAAACAGAGCGATTGGCCCTTATTAGGCAACAGAGAGCCGAAGCAGCAAAGAAACGCGAAGAGGAGAAAGCTGGTAAGCTTCTCTCTCTTTTTTTCTTCTTCTATTCTTATTCTTCTTCAACTCATTGCTTAGTTTTCTTGAAACATTTGCTGCGTATGTTATTGTGCAGCCAAGGAACAGAAGAAATTGGAGGCTCGCAAATGATAATTGCAGCAAGTTTTTCCATTTTTATTTGTGTTTCAGCCATCAATATCTATCTATCACTTGTGTTAAATTTATCACATGTTTTACCAACACATTATTGGACGGACGCATGAAGCCTTGTTGCTTATGTTTTTATATTTCGATCGAACGAAATGATTTTCTTTTTTTTTTTTAAATTAGATAACCTAGTCCTTTCGAGATTCGAATTGATGTAATGAAAGAAAGATGGGCTAAATCAGCCTAAAGAAAGGGACAATATGACCAAAACAGATATAACCAATTGCAACTGTTTAGATTATATGGAGTAAGAATTCATCTCTCATGTAACACAAAATATCCTCCTAGTTTATGAACAGAGATGATTCTTTTCGACATCCAATTGTAGTAAAATATCAAAAAGACTTAAGATTCTTCAACAGCACCATTTGAATTCCTGCAAGTAATAACACAAAACAGAACTTAGAAATCCATAGTCATCGAAAAAACATACAAGAACTTCAAATCGATAGCTAAAACGTTCGTTTACTTTGACGATTGCCTTGAATCGAGCTGCATTGTCACTGGACCATCATTTACCAAACTAACCTGAACAGCCAAACGAATAAATGAGTTGCTTCATAGGATGAAAAACGATGAAATAAACTCGACAAAAAAAAAAATCTTTTGAGGATTCTTACTTTCATCATCGCTCCAAAAACGCCATCTGCGTGAAGTATTATAAATATATCAGCCATCAAAATACCGATCTGAAGATGAAAGCTTTCACTGAAATGTTAATAAAATCACCTTTCACTGCATCAGCTCGATAAGCTTTTCGAAACCTTTCGACGAGCGAGGCGTAGAATGGCTTCGCAGAGTCGGGAGGCATTGCAACGTGAAAATCAGGTTTGTTTCCTTTCAACACTCCGAAAAGCGTAAACTGACTAACTACAGTTGGGCCAAGAAACACTCAGCTAAACACATTTCGATTCGAACATATTAAGAATCAGAGATGACGAATCGTTCGTTACCAAGTAGAACCTCGTAACCCTTCTGCATAACCTGCTCATCGTTACAATGATTGAAGCACATTTCAAGCACACACATCATGGTAGTAGTACAGTAGGAAATTTGAAAAAGAACAGAAAAATTACATTTTGGTCCCAAGACTTGCCAGTCTTTTCGTTCCCAAACAATCTCATATTCAGCACTTTGCGGCATCTGCAATCCCCAAATTACAGACAAAAGGGTTTCATCATTCAAACTAACAATCAGTAGCAACGCACTGTTCCTCTTTTTCTTACATGTACTCGGCGTCGGACTCAGCGTCGGCCTCGTGGAGCCCGACGAGCACCAACAAGCCCGGCCCGATAGCAGAAACCACGCGCCCCTCGACCTGCGGCGCAGCTCTAGTTATTAACGACGAAAGCTGCGATTTTTCAGGCATCGAAAATTACAGAGGTTAAGATTGAATTGGGGATGAGACCTCAACGCTGGCGGAGGCCACGCGCTGTACGACGGCCCGCATTGATTCGATTGTAAGGGCTGATTTCCTTGGGCGGACGAAAAAGCTGCGACGATTCGTGAATTTGCGGCGGCGCGTGTTAGAATCGGCGAGCTTGTTCTTGCCGTGTTGTCGGGTTGGGACGATGGCTTTAATGGAAGACATGGTCTTATTTTTTTTAAAAAAATGTGCAAATTATAAAAGAGAATTAATTTCAGGTTTTACTTTATAATATCCAAAATAAATTAAATAATAAATAATGGTCCCGGCGGGGCTCGAACCCGCGACCTTCGGCTCATAAGACCAACGCTCTAACCAACTGAGCTACGGGACCATATCAGTAATATTTTATCATTTTATTAAAAAACGTTATAAAATGTGCTATGCAAGGATAGCTCACTGTTAAGATATTCCTTAGTTATTCTCTTTTATTAGCCTTGCCTTGGTTCATAATCTTCAAGAATTTCGTTGGCGCAATTTTTCCTCAATGTTTCCTTGTCTTAAACTAGATATGGTGCTAATATAAAAGGATCATCACCGACGAACATTTATTTACTGTCGTCTTGACAAATACATTTATATTGTAGCTCGATTGGCAACTTTTTATGAGTTAATAAATTAGAATAATATATAATAGTTAGGCATGGCTACACTACATAATTTCTAAATGAGAAGTGTATTTCCATAAAAGAAAACAATTCAAAGTGTTACAAAAATTATTAGGCATGACTAAATATAATTCAACATAATAAGTATATTTCAATAAAAAAGATACAATTCAAAGTGTTTTCCTTTGATTCAGGATACTCCGGTCAAACTTCATGTAAAAATCTATAATAAATGGGCTTCATAACCAAAACAGCACTACGTCATTGCTATAGAAGTAGAAGGAAGAAATTGTGAATTTTTTTTTTATGGGACATAGTATATTACTATTGTTCTTGTTGTAGAAAATACGTAACTGTATTGATTCTTTTTCCTGTGTTCATTACACATACATGAGATATGAATATACATACAAAATAGACATTTCTTAAATGTGATACTAAAATTAGACGTTATAACAATGGACATCACTTATTATTACATTTACAACCCATTTCATAAAAATACCTTTCATATCTTATACGATAGAGAAAGGGTTGCTATAAAAGAATCATCATCATATCATTTGCTACAACCACGAACATATTATTGATTATAAGAAGAGAAATGAAAGACGCACTTTTACGTCTCCTAGTTATAACATCGTATTTCAATCTCTTACATACAGCTATGGCGCAAACCACACCATGGAACAAAGATCTCAGGTTCGATCTATGTTTCTTTGCGAGGGCATATATTCGCGTGGCAAACAGTCTACCTTCGAATTCCCCACGATTGTACGCCCGTTGCCAGGATAAAAAGCACGATTTTGGTATGCGAAGCATTCCTTTGAACCAAGATTTTAGGTTCGATTTTTGTCTTAACGTATTTGGTAAGAGCCTATACTTCTGCCACCTTTATTGGGTTCGAAAAGTAGGGTTTTTGATGTGTATAGCGATGGTTTAGTAGTTGCCAGAAAGTGTTATCGCAAGTGTTATTGGTCGGCCAAAGGAGATGGGATTTATCTTAATGATGTTAAGCAATATGATTGGAAATAAGTAGTTTGATTGGAGAAAGAAGAGAATATCATTCAACTTCGTCAATATAGAGTCAGAATAATATATTATTGTTGTTGCACCATCCTATTTTATTGTAGCTCATCGCCTTCCGACTAAACAAAACTTAGGTGATGTTTTAATCAAATAAATGCACCTTGTTCACATGAGATAAAAATCCTACTTGTCAAAATTATGTTTCTGTTAATATTCTTGTCAAATTGGAAAAGAGATTTGTACCAACTATTTTTTACTTCCTATTGCACATATATACAATAAGGGTATTTCACCAACAATTTTGTTTATGATTCATGATAGTCATTGTCAAAGTTCTATAAAAATGCATCTCATATTTCGTCATACACATTCATATGTGAACAATAAGAATTTTCGAACCGCATTGTTAAGCTAAACAGGTATGTATCTATACTATATAAAAGTTGGATGTGGACTCTCATTGACCACTCTCATAGCCAATACCTATGTGACATGTCAGCATTAGAGATACAAATGACTCTTTTAGGTTTGTACGGGGTTGTAACTACACATCCATTTTTAGTTAATAATAAATAAATTATACTAATAACTGTTATAGCTAAAATAAAATCCTCGTGCATAGCAGGGGCCAAAACTAGTCATTAGAATAGAAGGATGGAAGCATTCATTTTGTGGAGAATCTTATGCGTTATTATTCATATGTTTATTACAACGGATAATATCGAGATATTCATATAATTTTACATAGGGGTCTCTTTAAACAAAAATTGCAAAATCAGTTAACTTTTTAAAACTAGTGCAAAACTAATCAACTTTATAAAGTTTATTATCATTATTTTCTTTCCACAATACTATCTAAAATTATAATTTTCATGATTATTATCCCACATTAGCCTATAAATTATTAATAACTTTATTTTTAACCTCGACTCATTTTTAGTAAGTTTTATGCTAATAGTACGCCTGATACTATTTATTATTATGAAAATCATAATATTTTATTATATGTAAGGAATTAATCATTTCAAGCTTCTTCGTCCATCTTCAGATGCCAAACTTCAATTTTATTTTACGTTCGAGTAATTACTGCACATGCGTACACGTATTCATTCCGTTTAAAATATCATAAACGAACTGACCGTCAAAGATTTGATTCAAACCAAAATCGAACCTTATTTGTAACAGTTGTTTTTTAATTTCACAAACCCAAAACCAACGTCATATTATCGTTGGTTTTAATAGCTTTTGTTTGCTTTTTAACTCAATGGTCATATGACGTTTTTTTTCTTTAAATATTAGAGAGTTACTTTAATTTTTGCACTTTTCCTCTCGAATCCATATACGATCTCTATCGAATTTTCCTTCATTTTCTAAGTTCGAAATATAATTTTTTACATTATGAAATTCAAATTTATTCCTTGGAAAAATAAAATCCATAAAAATATTAAAATTGACGGTTTGACCGGTTATCCAACCGATTCCAAAGAGTAATCAAAACATTGTTACCACAGGTCGATTGACGGGGTTTTGATTTAATAGAAACGACAATTTCACATTGTAAATGGAACCGTTTAATACACCTGTTAGGTTTACATATTTTGAGGGTTTAAATTTTTTAAATTCTATTGGGATAAAAAATATAATTATTACTGAGATGCTAACGTTAGATAATAATTGTGCAAAATTATAATTTTAAATAATTTGTGGTGAAAAGAGAAAATAAAATAATTAAACTTAGAAAAGTTGATCACTTTTGCCATGGTTTTAAAAATTTAACTAATATTGCAATTATAGTTTTAAAAAACACTTGCAATTATAGTTTTAAAACAAACTAATTGCAATTGACTCGAGAAAGTGAACATTGAAATGAAATGTACCGTCTCCTTTCCTGAAACCTTCTTCCTCAATCAGTGTCCTCCGTCGAAGCTTCGATATTCTAACGTCGTAAGCCATACGTACCCTTGGATCAAGAAAATTTGTGTTCTCCGTCGTATCGTATTAACTGCGCCATCAGCGACGCCCATGTCGAGCCAACTCAGCTCAGTCGATGAATCTTCCGTCGAATCGACGGTGCCGAACTCTGAAATCAAGCTGCTCTTTGTCGAAATGGGAGTTGGATACGATCAACATGGGTATCATCTCTGTGTGTGATGGTGTGCTTAGTACTTCCGTGGATTTTGTTAATCGGAATGTTGTTCTCTGAACAGGCAAGATATTACCTCGGCGGCTATGCGGGCTTGTCGGGACGCTATTTCCTCCAATTCGATTCCGGCTTTTCGAAGAGGTAAAGTGAATTATTTGCATTTTACTTTTCGAAATTCGTCGCGATTATGCAATTTCGATTCGGATATCCACGCCATGTTACAAAGCCCACATGGTGTTCGATCTTATGTCGAGCCGCGAAATGATTTTTTCTTAGTAGTAGTAGTAACACCTTATGCAGAGATATTACTGATATCTATGGAGGATTTCCTCAGGTAATATACCTGGAGTTTCGTTCGGGGAGATGAAGCTACAGATCAAATTGGGAGTTCCTAAGCCTCTCCACCATTTACTCGACGTCGAAAAGGTCAAATCTGTGTTTCCTTAGTAAGTATACCGAATCAAATGGTTCGTTGTTTTCTGAACAAACTCGTTGCTGCTTTTCGGTTATTAAAATCTTGATGATCTTTGTATTATGCTGTTGAAACAGCGGGAGTATAACGAATGTTGAAATCGTGGACGGTGGATTGATATGCTCGAGTGGCGTTCGAGTTGAAGAGATGGGGGACAAGAGCGAAGACTGCTACATTGTGAATGCTGCTGTTTATGTTGGATATTGAGACAACGTCGTCGTTTCGTCTGGATTTTCCAGGCATTTTCAAGGTTATTTCTTTTCTTGATTCTGTGTCTGCTTGGATGTTGATGTCAAGTTGTTTTCTCACAGTTTATAACTGAATCTTTATCCGTGATGTTTCGTGAAATAACTTGTGCTGCTACTTGATGGGATTATTTATTACACGCTTATGTTGAAGGAGCTGAAACTTAGATTAGCCGTATTAATATCATGTAAAAGAAAAAAAAAAAAAAGAAACTGTTGCTTTGGGAGACGGCAGATCTAATAATCTATGTTCTTCGCTCCGATTTGCAATAACATAATATAGCAGCAAGAACAGAATGATCGATTTTATGACGTATAGGTTTTGAATCATCCTTGAGAATTCATATTGGGTTTGTTTATGAAGATCTTGCTTTGCTGATAAAGCTTCTTGCATTGAATCTGCTGTGTCATCGGTCAGATCAATGCTTATTACAGGAACTAAATTTCTCAGAAGAAAGCATTGACATTTTTTCCTTTTTTTTTTTTTTTTTTTTTTTTCTCTTTTCTTTGGGAATTTTTGGAGCTGGTTCTTGCTAGTTTTATATGGCAATCAAAATCAAAGTGTTGTCTTTAATTATTAACATCGTTTTAAAATTATCGTTTATACTTTTTCAGCAGAGTTTACTTAAATAATAGCCATGTTGCTCCAAAGAATTGATTAAGTTGTCCAATTTCGATGGTCAATAGTTCTATTTATTTGGACTTATAAACTACTATAATTAATTGTAGTAAAATATCTTATATGATAATTTATAGGTACATCTACACATAAATACCCAATTGAATAAAATTTTTACACATAGGTACCCATGTCAGAAAATTTTACAGATAGGTAACTGATTTAAGTTTTTACCAATTTCTTTAGTCATGTTGTAACTTCCTGTGTGTATATTGCGTACCATAACACGTTGATATATGGTACCTAAATGTAGCATACCTCGTACCTACGGCATACCTGTGTGTTACATAGGGCGTAC
>JAPQWV010005359.1:0-20000 GCA_027422505.1 Craterostigma plantagineum | reverse complement strand
AATAATATGTTAATTGCATATTTATTTAATTCTTAAATATTAATAATTATAATATATTGACTTTTAATTTTATATAATAAAGTTTAATAAGTCAATTATGATAGTAATATATAGGCATTTGATTTTTAGCGTAAAAATATAGTTAATGGTTTTGAGTAAAAATTAGTGTAGAAAATAGAGTTTATGGGTTGGAGTAAAAGCACTGTAGCAACTGTATTATTGTGTAATATTACCTGTACTTTTTACTTTGCGTCGGAGATGCTCTTATAAAAATACCATTAAATGAAGGCGATTAAGATTAACTTGTGGCCATGTATTTAATTAACTTGTGGCCATGTATTTAATTTACTATAGCTGAAAGTAGGCCTGAGACAATGGGCCGGCCCAACCCAGTCCTGAAAAAACATCGGGCTTGGGCATTAATTTCTAGAGCCCAAAACATAATCAGGCTCATCTGACTCAACCTGTCAGGCTCGCGGACTGATGTCCCGTGGGCCAAAAAACCCGACGGTCCGCGGGCCAAATTGAGTTTCTCTAGATTTCTCAATCTCGCGTACTCATGTAGGTCCCCTACTACACAAAACTTTCAGTTCGAAAAATCACATACAGAAAAAAATTTCAGTAAAGACATTCATTTGCTTGAAAGTAACCTAAGATGACACTTTTTTTTTTACATAGGCTTCCCTGTTGAAGACAAAGCTCCCGAAGCCCATCCCAAAAAAAAGAAAACAAAACAAAACATAAAATACATTCACATACCCACAAATAGAGTCTTCAAACTATTTGAATGGAAGGTGCGATTACGTTTCTCCGTCCTACATTGGACAGCTCAAGGTCGGACATGTTGACTACAAAGAGATTTCTTCCACAGCGTCCTTGTCGCCAATTCCTGAGATCAACATATTGTGGGGAAGGGATTTAGATTGAACAGTTTCTGGCTCCATATGCAGCTTGCTTATTATTGACATGATTTCGAAAACAAAACAAAATATAAATGCCAAAGAATTCCATTGCAATTCGAAGATTGCTCATTTTGATGGAGGCGCTCTGAAAAATACAATTTCTTAGATGACTGATGTTAGGAAGTCCATGACAGATGTTCTCTTCTGTAATCAGTCCATGATGCTTCCTAACATCAGTCATGGACTCCCTAACATCAAGAATTTGCCGCTCTGAAAAAGTTTCAAATGATTGGAGCAGAGAACATCAACATGAGCTTTTCTGTCAGACTCCTTAAAATTTGTAGGTTGCCTTGAAGGAGCTTGCCGTAGGTCAGGCAAACAAATGAAATCATTCATCTAATGAAACAGGTTAGAGATGGGAAGCAATCCTTATCGTTAATACCCATCGAAACAAAATGTAAATAAAAATAAAAAAACACCCACACATCACAAAGTATCAAGTGCGCATAGAACTTTGTAAATCTAACCGACTTACTTTGATCTCATTCCCATTATTCTTATCCCTATATATACAGCAGATTAAGGTTCGCAAATGGAAGAACAGGAAGAAAGAAAACAACACATGAGGTGTTATAAATATGTTCCAAACACATGATAGGCACAGAAAATCAATTGAAGTTCTCATATTGGTGAATGAGATGTCTGAAGTTTTTGAAGACTAAACTGCAGCAGATTACAGTTCTATTGCATGTGATTTTAATGGTAGAACTCACCGTAAGTTCGTCGACGTCGACTGTGAGGAACATGATGGAAGGATGCTTTTCAGACAAATCGGTATAGAAAGGTGCGATCATTCTACACGGGCCACCCCATGCTGCACTAAAATTGGCAAACTGTACTGTGATATACCGAGATTTGTGCTTTGTTACAATTATCAATAGCAAAAATCAATTATTTGATGCTTCTTCAAGTACTAATAAAAGATGAAAAAGGAAAAATTGTTCCTTCCGCTCGATTCCTGCACAAAAGAAAAGTTGAGTACAATGTTTCTTTAATCACAAAGAAAATACCCCAATAATGAACAATTATGTTAAACCGAAAGTCTTCTTCACAGTTCCTCTCCTCTCCTGTAAACTCTACTTGAAAGGGTATAAAGCAGTAAAGCAGCTCTCAGTCTCTGATCTGAGTCGTCTTCTCAACAATGGCTCCTATTGATTCCCATTCATACACAGACGCGAGCCACCCACTCACCACCCACGTCTTCCTCTCTCTCTACTAATTCTTTAAGGAAAAAGAACCAATCAATCAGCTGCCAGAAAATCATTTTTACTTGATCAATCGTTTCAAAACAGTCCATTATCACTTTGCCCACACCATGATTCTGTCCCAAAAAAGGAAAAGAAAATACCTATATCAAGGTAATCGTATCAAGACCCTTACGGCAGCCTCAGGCTAGTGGGGGTTCTCCGACAGGTCGAGGTTTCTGTTCCGCACCGCCGCGACGAAAGCCTCTGCAATCTCCGACACCGCGCTGCTGCCTTTGGTGATGTGGATCCTATACTTTGGCAGCCTAAGCCGAAGATTAAGACAGCGAATAACATGGTGGTGGTGCTCGCCGTGAAACCCCAGTCCCACCCTTTGTAATCTTGGATCCAAATGAACAATACCAAGCTCACCGCTGCCCCCAAGCACTCCCTATCCTCACCCAGATTCAGTCTGCTTATGAACTGAACCCGCGAAAGAGACAATCAACTAAATCGCTTTGAGGGTTTTCTTATTTTCTCAGCTCATAAATCGGGTCTAATTAATGGACGGAACTCTTCGTCTACCGCTTGCAGCCTAGCCTCTTCAACTTCCAACATAAATAAACAAACGTGAATAGCTACAGAATTTTGCCCATCCATGGCAATGGCAGGTGTAATTCCAACCTCCTACGTGCCTAAAATAGTCATTTGTATTGAGGTCGCTTACATGTCGCATTGTGATTGGTTACGAGAATGTTCAATGAGAGTCCCTATCCAACTTTTATAAAGTATAGATTCTCAATAAGAATGCAAACTCTAAGTAAATTTACGGTTGATATAATGTTTTAACTTAATAATTGTTTTTTCTAAGCAAATTTTACTCCTAGCCATTTATTTAGCTCTTATTTCTACAAAAATAATATTATATACTTATGCTTATTATACTAAAAACAAAAAATAAAATTACCTTATTTTAAATTATGCTTAAATATTACTTATTATTTATATTCAAAAAAAATAATTAACAATTTTTGTTAATTGACATGTTACCTTATGTTTTAAAATCATAAGCCCATTTTATTTATGATTGGTCAGAGTAAATTAAATTTGCTAAAGTTTGTGTCGGTGGGGAGTGACACTCGTCGTTGCAACCAAGAGCTTTAGCAATATAGTGAGCAATCTCATTGCAGCTGCGCTTGACAAATGCGGACGAGATAGAAGAAAATCTATTTGAAAGGTCTATGCACTCATGTTGGATAGCTAGCTTTTGCTGAGACGGAAGATTTTCTTGAAAGCCTATCGATGAAAGCTAGACAATCCCCTTCGAAGATTGAGAAGAGCTAGTTTTCCTGTATGGCAACTTTCATGGCCCAAAACACGGACAATGACTCGATAACCTCGGGGTCAAATGTTCTTCTAAAGTGTTTTGAATACCAACCTCGGCAGACTGCTTTATCGTCTCTAGCCTATTATTCCGATAGAAGCGCCACCACTTGTGCATGTAGGGCACCACCGAAATTGATTTCCATAAAGCCTTGGGTGGAGGCTCCCAATGATCAATTGAGGATGGCTGATCACAAGAAGGCTTGCTACACCAGACATCATCCCCATAGGTAATCGTAGCTGCCTTTGAAACAGATATATGAGGAGGGGCAGCTTTGCCTTTAATCGGCAAGCTATTTCTGGAGTCCCACATTGCCCATAGTAGGTTGAGGATATCAGAGAATTTGCTCGGATCCAGATTTCAAAGATCTTAAGTAGCCAAAATTCTCCTCAAATCAAGTGAGTTCGGAGTGTCGAAGATGGACAATGATAGTTTAGCGAAGGTGATAGGTATTGGCACTATTTGCTTGGAAACTGGATTGGGTTCGAAGTTGATATTGAAGAATCAGGTACTTGATGCTTTTATTGATTTCAGTACTCTGAAATGGAGACATGGAAGAAGCTGAAGTGCATCAGAACGGACATCGACTTCTCATGTGTTTCATTCAAAATATGATTCAACACATTGTCAACCCATTGCCGAATAAAGCCACATACATGAAGGTTCTCAATATTCCTCATCAGTTTTGGAATCGGGCTGTGAGGATGCAAACATCAGAAGATGGAATTTCTTCACAAACAATAGATCCTTCATTTGGCCTTTCCAGTGATAATTCGTGCCTCTAAACAAACCATTATGTTCAAATTTGCCTCATCTCTACAATGATGAAAAGAACACCAGCAACACCAACAGAAAAGCTTTGATACCACTCTCTTAGGATTGGATGACGCAAGAAACAGAAATGCAACAGTGATAGCACAACGAAAATGAAAATGAACACGACAATATACGTGGAAAACCCCCTTCGATGTGACGAGGTAAAAATCACGAGAGCAACAGACCTGTCAAAAACCCACTAATCACTAAACATAATACAACGATATACCAACTGTGAAGCTCCACGAGTCTCCTAACTCCAGTAAAATTTCGGGTCAACCGGACAAACGTTTGACCCTCCAACTGTGAAGATCTTTGAACTGTCGCTGAACAAAGATTGCTGGAAATTTCTCCCTTTCGGTTAAGAGCGAATTTGTACTGACTTAGGTCAAAAAAGAATTGCTGCTGTCAAACCTATTTGATCGGAATAGGCCATGGTCTAAATAGACTTTACACATAGTTGGGAAGCCCAACCCCAACATTATGAAGGCTATTTGGTCGTTGATAACTAAGAGAAAGTTGAGAGACAAAATTCCGACGGTTTATAACAAGTCCCGATATAATAGAAAGAAAAGAGAGATAATTTTTAGAAACCAAACTTTCTTTTAAGGGGTGTTTGTTTTGGGGTGATATTCCAAAACATCACCGTGATCCTCTCGTTTACCACTTATCACTGTGTTTGTTTAGTTTAGGTGATGAGCCATCACCGGAATGATGGATCACCTAGGTTATGAAAATGGGGTGATATTTCATATTTCAGATCACCCTAAAAAACATAGGTGATCCAACATCATGGTGATGAGGTGATCTATCTGGACGAAAATACCCTTGATATTTTAACATTATTACTTTATATGCCATTATCAATATAATTACATGATTAACATAATTAAATCTTAAAAATATTCTAGTTATTTAGAAATATTAAAACTTATATTTAAAAAATTATAAATATAAATAGTGCTTATAATTAAATGTATATTTTAATATATTAATGATTATCACATAAAATATCACCTTAAAAAAAGTTAACACATTATTTAAATCATATGTATAAGGTAAAATATGACATTTATATAACGTCACCCTACACATCACAGTGATTAAACAAACAGAATACTTCAATATCACGTTGATCTGCAATGAAATATCACCTTAAAACAAGCACACTGATGACATATCACATTGATCCACATTCCGGTGATACCCACATCACCGTGATGTGGGTATCACCGTAATTTTGGATCACCTGAACAAACACCCCCTTAAGGTAATAACAATAACCCAGTAAAGATACTCTTAATTGCATTCACTACAACATTAACCGATATTTTTCAACCTAATACATATAAAGTGTTATGTTTGTCAAATAGAAAAAAGCGAAAAAACTTTTAAACAACAATATTATGTTAATTATCTTGTGCTTCAGCTAACCGATTTAAGAATTTTGACAGTTTTATGATACATGGAAACTAAAATTATGAAATAATCCTTGAACTACAAACATGCTTTCTTTTATCTCAAAAATCTGCAATTGCAACTTGCGAAAAAATAAATATTGAAATTTCCTCTAACCACTTTTTTCTTTAGAGCTTAACACCATCTCATTCTCTCACCTCTCTCTCTCTCACACAAAATGAAGATTAAGGAAGCGCTCTGTGGCGTCGTTTTAATCTTATGGTGCGTCGCAGCTGTGGTGAGGTCGGACGCATCGGACCACAAGTACAAAGTCGGCGACCCTGTTGCACTCTATGCCAACAAAGTCGGTCCATTTCACAACCCTAGGTCAGTTCGCTTCTAATTCTTCACAGTATGTTTGTGAGCTTCTTTTGTGTAATTAGGATCTAGCTTTTCGATGTTTTGGAAAGGAAAAGAAGTAGGAAATGATATTATTGACGCTATTGTTTTCTCGGATATGAAAACTATAGATCGTGTGCTGTAGTTGAGCTTCCTAAGGAAGATGTTTGAAGATGGGAATAGCATTCTTTATGCCTTCCATTCGTAGATCTGATGCAAAAATCTTTAATTTAGTTGATTTATGTTGAGATTTTTGCTTTAGACGAGTCCCTAAATTGTTTGGACATTAGAGACATCTATGGGACTGCCAAGTTGTGATTATTCTCTGTCGTTGTTATTAAATTATACAGACATATATCGATTGTTATAGTAAGAATTTTCGTCTCTCTTATCTACCTTCTACTTTCTGTGGTCTTCCAGCGAAACATACCGATACTTCGATCTCCCTTTCTGCTCTCCAGGTACTTGTTGCAATTTCGTTTCTTTTCCAGCTTGATCAAGTCTATATGTCCGGTGCTAACATATTTTCTAACAGTTGATGTCAAAGACAAAAGTGAAGCTCTTGGCGAGTTGCTCAATGGAGACCGTCTAGTTAGTGCCCCGTACAAGCTTGACTTCTTGGTTGATAGAGAGTCAGAAGCCATCTGCAAAAGAAGCTTTCAAAGGAAGAAGTTGCTGAGTTTAGAAAAGCAGTTGCGAAGGACTACTACTTCCAAATGTACTATGATGACTTGCCCATATGGGGTTTCCTAGGAAAAGTTGAGAAAGAGGGAAAATCTGACCCGAGCGAGTACAAGTACTATTTGTTTAAGCACCTCCACTTTGAAATATCCTACAACAAGGACCGTGTCATCGAGATCACTGCTCGCACAGACCCCAGCGCTCTTGTTGACCTTACTGGTGATAAGGAAGTTGAAGTTGAATTCATGTACACAGCCAAATGGAAGGAAACTAACATTCCTTTTGAAAAGAGAATGGATAAGTACTCTCATTCGTCTTCACTTCCCCGTCACTTGGAGATCCATTGGTTTTCAATTATCAACTCATGTGTCACTGTCCTCCTCCTTACTGGATTCCTTGCTACAATTCTCATGAGGGTTCTCAAGAATGATTTTGTTAAGTAAGCCCTTTTCCACATCAATATGTGGATAAAGTAATGATCCAATAATAACTCTGCTAATTTTCTTTCTGTCTTTGTCGAAGATATGCTCATGATGAGGAGGCTGTAGAGGACCAAGAAGAAACCGGATGGAAATACATTCATGGGGACGTTTTCAGGTTTCCAAGATACAAATCGCTGTTCGCTGCGGCTCTTGGAAGTGGGACACAATTGTTTTTCCTGTAAGTATCTCCTTGAGTTTATATTCTGTTTATGATTTTGCTTCAGTCTAAACCACAATCTGTTTTCGCTTTTACAGGGCTACTTTTATATTTTTACTTGCTCTTGTTGGTGTGTTTTACCCTTATAACCGCGGAGCCCTTTTTACTGCATTGGTGGTTATATATGCCCTTACTTCGGGTATTGCTGGGTATACTGCAGCCTCTTTCTATCACCAATTGGAGGGATCCAACTGGGTAAGGCAATTCAGGCAAACAATATTGTCATGCCTTTTACCTTCAATTTCGTGCTTTCTCATGTTTTTTGCTGTACTATTACTTAATAGAACCAAAAGATGCCATCTTAGTGTGCAATCAAAGTTTCTCTTTATGTGATTTTTTTTTAATTCTTATTGGACAGGTCCGCAATTTGTTGCTCACAGGTGCCTTGTTCTGTGGACCACTGTTTCTCACCTTCAGCTTCCTGAACACAGTGGCCATTGCTTACCATGCCACTGCAGCTTTGCCATTTGGTACAATCGTAGTCATCTTCCTCATATGGGCTCTTGTCACATCACCGTTGTTGGTGTTGGGTGGAATTGCTGGGAAAAATAGTAAAGCAGAGTTTCAAGCTCCATGCCGTACCACAAAATACCCAAGAGAGATCCCTACACTACCTTGGTACCGTGGATCCTTGCCTCAAATGGCGATGGCTGGTTTCTTGCCATTCAGTGCCATATACATCGAGCTCTACTACATATTTGCTAGCGTGTGGGGCCACAGAATTTACACCATCTACAGTATTCTGTTCATAGTCTTCATCATCCTCCTTATAGTCACTGCATTTATCACCGTGGCGCTTACGTATTTCCAGCTTGCTGCTGAAGATCATGGATGGTGGTGGAGGTATGTTAACAAGCATTCTATAATATCCAAAATAATTTGAAGAACAAACCTTTATAATTCATCCTTGCACGCACGCACGCCCTTTTGTTTACCTTCTCTTTCCTCTTTTTTGTCCTTTTTTTTTTCTGCGTAAGGTCGTTTCTTTGTGGAGGATCGACGGGCTTGTTTATCTACGGTTACTGCTTGTATTATTACTACGCGAGATCGGATATGTCTGGTTTCATGCAAACATCGTTCTTCTTTGGATACATGGCGTGCGTGTGCTATGGTTTCTTCCTAATGCTTGGAGCTGTTGGATTTCGAGCTGCTTTGTTCTTTGTGCGCCATATATATAAATCCATTAAGTGTGAGTGAGATATATAGATAGCAATTCAGCACTGGATGATATTGTTATATGATCTTGTAATCCTTGTCGAAAATCCATCAGAAATGCTATGAAACATTATTCAACTTCTTCTTCGACCGAAATGCCATTACACATTACATTAACGGAAGAATTGACGACTTTGAAGCTGGGTTAAATATGTTGCATAATGATGCTTATGTGCATTTAAGTTGAATACGAGGATGAGTTATGAGGAGTTAAGTCGACTAAAATGATATCATGTGCTCCCACGTGTTAAATTCTGTCTATATTAACGATTAAATTAATTGGAGTGATCAAAACGATCCAACATTTCAAGTAGTGAACTAAAACTGGTACCTCGAAACATGTGGGACCAAAAATGTTCATACTACAAACATTGGGACTATTACTGTTGTCCCGCAACAAAATTTATGAAAATTATTTTGCCTTTTTGCTACTTTTTTTTTTCAGTTCAAATGAGACGTATGTATATGAATTAGTATATGTATACACACACTAGGTTAATAATGTTGTCCGACTCGGAGTTGCTATGATCCGAGTAATATATAATAGAGTAAATGACGAATTACATGAACTCTCAGTTCTTGTGCTCAATTTTTTGTTTTTAAAATGTGTAGCTTTGGTTGTTAAACTTCATAGAACCTTTTCTTTGTTGTCTTTCAATATAAATAACTTGTACAAGAACAAAACAAACGGTTTTGCAAAGTTTACCAACGAAAACGGAAAGTTTTAATAACAATAGCTAGAACCTTTTTTGAAGTCTGAGGGTAGTGAGGGTAGGCTCTTTGGAAGGTCAGTTGTTTGGGTTAAGTGGGAGGAGGTAGTAGGTTGAGGATTTGTGGACGTGGAGATTTCTACTTGGGTTGAGGTGGACGGTTCTGTATAGGTGGTGGCTGCCTCGACCCGCTGTCGCTTTTCCTCCCCCTCAGGATGGCCGGCGTCATCAGGGTCGTCATATCGGCGTTTGTGTGAAGGCGGGTCGTAGTGGCAATGGTACGGTAGTTGTAGGCGATGAAGGAGCTCCTTATTCTCGGGGGATAGAGAATCCACCTCGCTAAGGAGGCGGGCTAGGAGATTGTCACGGAGCTCCGTAATCGATGGTGTGGGGGTTATTTGGTTACTGGGTTCAGGTGTTGGGGAGTGGTGTCGTGGGGAGTGGGATAGGAGTGATGACGCACGCTCGTCGATCATTGGTGCTTTGCCCTTGTCTTGCGCTGTTGACGGAGTTGCAGCGCTGAGTTGTTGAAGGATGTAGGCCTTCATTTGCTTCATTTCTTCGCGTAGGGCATCGAGCCGTTGGTCGAGATGGGAGTGGGTCACGTAGGGTAATAACCCAACAGAGCCACGAAGGCGATCTGTTGTCACGACATCAGAATAGATTTCTGTGTCGAGGCCCATAGGTACTGTGAAGTACATGGGACTCAAGGTACCGGGGCCACCGAGGCGCACCGTTTGCATCGTCGATAAGGCAAGCTCATCGAGATGGCCTGATTGCACAGGAGTAGAGATGTTTCCCATGTCAGGTCTTCCGTCCGATCCTCGAGTATCATCGGTAGATGATGTCTCTACAGACGTGCTGGACTGATCACGAAGAGGAGTCGATAAAGGTGTTTGTGTCCTAGCGAAATCGAAAAAATTTGGGCGACTGGACACTAGACTCGATGTGCAAGAAGAAGGGACAGCGACGTGGGGCTGGGGGTCGCTGATTTGTACATCGCTCGCCTCCGAGTGAGGAAAGGATGGTTGAGATGGTTCCCCGTGTAATGTTGAGACAACAACCTGTTGGGAGGTTGTTGAATGGGTAGAGCTTGGTTGTGCAAGCGCCATCAAAACAGATGCGGCGACTTCTACTCGGGAGCTGATTAAATCAACTTCTGTTCCCAGGGGTTCGGTTCTGGTAGTTATAGTGAGGAGGGGAGATGCGAAGTTGACTGACACGAGAGGAGGTGCCGGTCTGTCGTGTTTCTTCTTTGTATGTGCTTCGCGGTTGCGCTCTGGACCCTGTCTCACACTCGGACTGGCCCCGGGGTTGGATACGGTGGGGTTTGACCGTATCGTGGGGGCGGGTAAGTTTTGTGACATCCAATATGCGACTACGTCGGAGTCCGTGGGATCGACTAGGTACAGGAGGTGTTTGGGGAGAGGCATTCCTTGGAAAGTTGTACCGTCCTTTGGGCGTTTCAGATAGTTCAGCTTTGGAACCGCTAGGTGCTCCGCCGCTGGTCGGTGAGTGATTGCAGGGTTGAGCTCCATGTAGTGGCGAATCAGGACTTGGAACCACCGTATGAATGGGATGCCTTTCTGCTTGGATGTCTTCAGGTGGTCTCTGATGTGGATCTGGTCCACTATCTCTTGCAGAAAGAGTGCTGCGTAGTCGTAGCATTTTCCGAAGGCGATGCCGTAGAATAGTGTGAGAATGTTGCGATTGCAGCGATCGTATCCGGCGTGTTTGGGAGACAGGCATTTGTTGATCACCAAGAAAAGTGTGTTCCATGGGCTTGGCAGTTTGGTGACTGAGAATGCCGAATTTGTGCCAGCGGTGGGGTGCATCCTAGTTGTAGCATCCCATCAAGTAGTTCTTGAGTAGTGGGCGGTGGATCGAGGTCGTCAAAGGTGGGTAGCTGAAGGATTGTCTTCAGGAGGTCTTTGTCGAGAGCAACGGAGGTGTTCTCGATCTGGCTCTGGAACATGACCTCGTCTGTATCTTGAACTCGATCTATGAGTCCCCAGAATTGTTGCAAGTAGACTTGAGGGACATGCGCCGTAGTTGTGAAGGCGGGTTGCAGGAAGTGATTCTTGAGTATGGCGATGATGACCATATCATTACATCTGAACGCCGTAGTGTCCAGTTGAAAGTTATTCTTCAGTGGCTCGACCCATTTTGAGATTGGGTAGATCGTATCACAATTTGGAATATCCATGATCTGAAAAATATGAGCAACAATGTGGTTAGGAATCGAGTTTGATGGTCATCAACACAGAGTTCCCACATTCGTTTGCTCTCGCTCTCACACTACTTTTTTTTTGATTTTATCTCCTTTTTTTTGGGTATATATATATAATATATATATATGGAATATATGTATAGTTTTATATATATAATAGGGATAAGACTTGAAAACAACCGATACCAAAATTATGAAAATGAATCCGACATGTCTCGTGTAAATTGACTTTAAAAGAATCTCGAAATTGTGCAATTTTGATTTTAAAGTACTTCGAGAGGTTCACATGTCGAAATTCACTTTAGTTTATAGAGGACTTCGAGAACTTGAAATGCCAAAATTGAATTGGAATGTAGAAGATCTCGAGAATTTGGACTGCCGAAACTTAATTGAAGTATAAGCAATCTCGATAAATGTAAAAAAATTTCGAGATTGTGCGATCAAATGTAAATCGAAAGACTTCGAGATCTCGTAAGTTTAGCGGATGATCTGTCGAGCTTTTCTTTCTTTGTTTTTTAAGGGTGCGTTTGATCCGCGGAATTCGACGCGGAAAAGAAAAGAAAAGTGTGGCTACACGCATTGTACATTATGCTTCACGTGTCGCACCATTCCACTTTTCCTTTTCTTTTCCACGTCAAAATCCGTAAACCAAACGGAGCCTAAGTAACAATCCAATCAAAAGAGTTCGAAATCTCGACAAAATTAAATTAAGGTGAGACGATATCGAGAACATATAAACTAAAAATTTTAATTCGAATCTCGTCAATTGAAAATCAAGGGATCTCGAGAAATTAAAATTGGAAAAATTAGGTTGACATCGAAATTTTTCAAATCAGAAGCGCAAACTAGGTGTTCGAGATCAGTGGAGTTTTGAAGAAAACCAAGCATATGTTATACACGAAATCAGGCGATTAAGACTGTTTAGTGCAAGGATTTCGAAGTTGCAGAAAAAAAGAACACAAAAGAAATCGTAGTGAAGGATTTCGAAATCAGAGAGATCTCTGTGATTTTTCGGCTGTAACCTGCATCAATGAGATGAAGGATAAACAGAAAAGATTATAAAAAACTATTGATCTTACCAGAGAGAACGAGATATTAGGTTGGGTGTCGAAGGAGATAAATTTCGAAAGGGTTTATTTCAGTGTTTGTCGAGGAGTGGAGATGAGGAAGCCGAAGGATGTCGAGATTCAAGTTATAGCGAGAGCAATTGGGCTTCATGAAGGCCCATATAGGATGTCGAAGTCTGAACAATTATGAATAGTAAGAAAATGGGATTTCGAGATGTAATGGAGATGTCGATATTTAGTAAGGATTTGGAGCTCTGTACTGAATTTCGAGGAGTAGAAAGTCGAAGAGTAGTGGATATGGGCTTCTCGATATGTGTTGGGCCGAGGCGATATGAGATAGAGGAAAAATTTGGCGATGGGTTTGTGAAAATTGACTGATAAAATGTTTGGGGGAAAAAGTAAATAAAAATTGAGAGAGAGAGAGAAAAAATTTTAATGCAGAAATGCAAAAAAGATATTAAATAATGCAGATAAAGTAAATAAAATGCGAGAAAGAAATGATAATGCAAATAATGATGCTCCCCCTAGGCGGATTGCGATATATTTAATAAGAAATAAGAAATAATAGTGCGCCCTTAGACATTTTTTTTTAAGAACTAAGAAAATTTAGCTCCCCCTAAATTCGTGCATAGGTCTACGTAACATATATGTCTAGCCTAGCATGTATGCAGTTGTGCTAAAATGTTAGATTTAACATACCCAACCTAGATACTAAGAATTGGAAGCGTTTCTCATCCAATGCTTTGGTGAAAAGGTCGGCCAGTTGGAGTTCAGTGCTAACAAACTGCATTTCTATAAGACCATTTTCAACATGATTTTTTATGAAGTGATATCTAAGATCAATGTGCTTAGTTCGTGAGTGATGCACGGGGTTGCATGTAATCGCAATAGCACTTTTAGAATCACTGTAGATAGGAATATTATGTAAATCAAACACGTAGTCTAGGTTGAGCGCATCCACAAAATTTGTGAACAACAACTGGCAGCTGCGACATATTCTGCCACAGCTGTCGATGTGGAAACACAATTTTGTTTCTTTGAAGACCAGCAGATTAATTTGTCTCCAAGTAGTTGAGCACCACCTGACGTGCTTTGGCAACCTGCAAAATCTGAGTCAGTGTATCCAATTAAATGAAAATTAGGATTTTTGGGATACCATAAGCCGAGATTTGGGGTTCCTTTCAGATAGCGCAGTATTCGTTTGACGGCAGCCAGATGTGACTCCTTGGGATTTGCTTGAAAATGGGCACATAGAAACGTAGCGAAGACGATGTCTGGTCTACTTAAGGTCAGATAGAGTAGAGACCCGATGATTCCTCTATAATCCGTTTCGTCGATAGGTTTGCCAGAGGGATCTGCATCAAGTTTGCATGCTGTGGACATATGAGTCACTATGGGTGTGCAATTTTCCAACTTGTATTTCTTCAAGAGATCATTGATATATTTAGATTGACCGATAAAGATACCCTCTGATAGTTGTTTAATTTGCAGTCCTAGGAAGAAGTTCATTTCGCCCATCATGCTCATTTCGAACTTGGTGGTCATTAAATGACTGAATTCCTCGCATAGTTTCACATTCGTAGAGCCAAAGATAATATCATCGACGTAAATTTGAACGAGCAGAATTTCAGATTTTTGACTCTTAATGAATAGGGTGGTGTCGATTTGTCCTTTGGTGAAGCCGGATTCGACTAGAAAGGTGGAGAGGATGTCATACCAGGCACGTGGTGCTTGTTTAAGTCCATAGAGTGCTTTGTCAAGACGATACACGTAGTCGGGCTTGGACGAATCTACAAATCCTTCAGGCTGTCAAACGTAGACTTCTTCTTTTAGGACTCCATTAAAAAGCGCTGTCTTTACGTCCATCTGGTAGACGGTGAAGTCTCTATAAGCGGCGTATGCAAGAAAAAGTCGAATGGCTTCTATACGAGCAACTGGTGCAAATATTTCATGTAATCGATGCCCTTTTGCTGATTGTACCCTTTCACCACCAATCGAGCTTTATTTCTAGTAACATTGCCATTTTCGTCCTTCTTGTTTTTGAAGACCCACTTCGTTCTGATGATTGTTTTTCCCTTGGGTCTTGGGACTAAGGTCCAAACACGTAGTCGTTCAAATTGATTGAGCTCGTCTTGCATAGCAATGATCCAGTCTGGGTCGGAAAGAGCTTCTGATACTTTTCGTGGTTCAAGCTGACTCATAAAGCATGATGAATGCTCGTGGAGAAATGAGACGTAATCATCTGGTATTGCACTCCATTTTTCTCGCGCTGATCTGCAAAGTGACACCTGTTCCTGACCAGGTTCATGAATTTGACCTTGATGATCAGGCTCAGCTTCATAGTTAACCGGTGTAGGGATAATTTCATGAGCATCTTCAAAAGAAGAAGTTATTTAGCAGAGAGATCATTTGATGGATGAAGTAGTCCATCCTCGGTTATGTGATCTGGATACGTTGGTTCTGTGTCGGTAGAGATAGGAGGATCTTCAATTTCTGGTGTTGAGTAGGTTAACGGTTGGGCTGGGTCTTCTACTTGGGGAAGTTCAGCTTCATGAGATGACCCCGGGTCTGGAAGTAGATGAAAGTCTTCGAGTAGGAAATCCAGAGAGGCTAGATTTATAGTGGAAGACTCTATGTTTTTCAGAGATGTTGACGTCGTATTGGATGATACTACTGGTGCTGATGCGAGTCTCTCATCGAAGGTGACGTTGGCACTTTCACGTACAATTTTAGCGTCTTTGAGGAATACTCTGAAGGCTTTGAAGTCCAGGAATATCAAATGAACGTTCCCTCAAGCGCTTTGGGATCGAATTTGCCTCTGGTACTGCGATCATCTGCAACAAAACACTTGCAACCAAATACGCGAAGAAATGAGATATTTGGCGAACGTTTATTTATGATCTCGTAGGGGATTTTCTCAAATCTTTTATGAATGGATGTGTGATTCTGTGTGATGCATGCAGTGCTTAGCGCTTCAGCCCAGAATGAGTGTGGAAGATTTGACTGAACTATCATTGTGCGTGCAGCTTCAACAAGAGTTCGATTTTTTCGTTCGACGACTCCATTTTGTTGTGGAGTTCCAGCAGCGGAGAATTGTTGTGAAATGCCTTGAGATGCATAAAATGTGCTCAATCGACTATTTCTAAATTTTGTACCATTATCGGATCTGATGATACCAACTCGAGTTTGCAACAGATTCTGTGTTGTCATTAAGAATGTTTCGAGTATGGAAGGAGTCTCGTCTTTGCTTCGTAGAAATTTTGTCCACATGTATCTGGAATAATCATCGACGAGAACAAGAACATATTTGCGACCACTGAGACTATCTGTTCTCATTGGACCGCATAGATCAGCGTGAAGGAGCTCTAGAGGTTGGGAGGAAAGGGCGGTGTGTTTGGATTTGTGAGATACTCTCGTCATCTTGCCCAGTTCACATGCGCGACACAGATGTTCCTTTTGATATGTAAGGTTTGGTTGTCCTGTGACGAGTTGCTTTGTTGACAATTTGTTGAGATCTTTAAAGTTCAAATGCGAGAAGCGGCTGTGCCAGAGAAAGTTTTGATGTGTTGAGGCCTTAGAGAGTAGGCAGATGTTCGTGGGTGGATTGCTTGTTTTAAGGTCGATCATATAGCTATTTGTTTTTCGAGTGCCATGGAGTAGGTTGTTGCCCTGGTCGTCATTGATGCTGCATTTCCGTGCGTTGAAGTTGATCTCCAGGCCTTTATCGCAAAGTTGACCAATGCTTAATAGATTATGTCCTAGTCCTTTGATGATTAGATTTCCGTGGTGAAGATCTCCACGTCCTAGGATTGGGGATGATTCGTTGTTCCCGAAACGTACCTTTCCCCCATAAGTTTCAGTGTAGTTGCTTAGCAGTTCTTTGTTTCCAGTCATGTGTGTGGAGCAACCTGAGTCAAGATACCAGACATGATGGACCTGCAAGAGGAACAAAGTTAGAAACATTTTGGTACCCATTTGAGAATGGACACTGTCCACTTCTTAGTAGATGACTTAGTGGGACTAGTAAGTAACAGTGTTAGTATTGAGGGTAGTTGTTGCTTTGGAGCACTTAAGGTTAAGTTTAGAAATCCATCGCCGCAATCCTCGTTTTGAGTGTTGAGGGGATCTAGAGTGATGTTTTTGCTTGGGCACCCAAATCTGTATAACCTTAATTTTATGCGATGTGGATTTTTTGTTAAACGATCGATTGAATGTAGGAGTGCTTGAGGCTTGGTTTGCACGAGATAAAGGCGTTCGAGTAGTAGGATGGTGCATTTTATATGAAATAGATTTCTTAAAACGAGAAATATCAAAGTACTTATTATTCTTCGAAGAAATAAAATTAATTTTATCCGGAGCGGAAGCAGTAGAGCAGGAAGTCTTGGTAGGAGAGGGTTCATATTGTGATTTTCGCACCCAGGTCATCGTCTTCGTCTCTTTATTTATTCTCTTGCCTGTAGTCAAATTTGGCACAGCATTAGGAGTTAAATCACAATTTGAAGAACAACTAACTTCGGATGAAAGGTCGCTTAGGTTTCTTAGGAGGGAAATTTCATTCAGAAGTTTTTCTTTTCGAACTTGAATATTTCATATTGATTCTGGTGTTCCTTTGCTTGTAATTTATTGATGTCCTGGAGGCGTGAAATTTCGGCTAGAAAGTCCGTCTTGCCTTTACAAAAGAACCGTGTGTCGTTCTTGATTGGGGTTGCGCTTGCAAAACGAAAACGGGAATTTAAGTCAAGTGCATCATCGTAGGAATAGTAATGATTTTGAGGGGGATGCAAAATTTTCAAATAATAAATAGTCTCTATTGGCTATCTCCTTCCCTTTTATTTTCTTGTGGAGTGATGCTTCTATCTTAGGCTTAGCTAAATGCAGTTGTGGGGAAAATCCTATGGGGTTGTTGACTTTTTTTTCGAGTGAAGATATGATTGTGAGAAGTACGTCTTTTTCCACTTGAGAGGCAATCTTTTCGAGCTCAAGAGTCGAGCGCAAATCATAGATTCTTTGACAACTACAGGGATATATGTACTAGAGGTATTTGATCTTTGGACATCTACTTCTTCTGTAGATGGTGGATATGAAGATAAGTAGTCATCAGATAGAGAAATTTTCCTGGTTCGGTAACTTTCATTCAGTTCCTCGTAGTCAATTGGAATTTCAGCCCAGTCCTTTTTATTTCTCTTTTTCTGCTCTAAATTGTCAAGTATAGATGATTTAGTGAAAGGCATGATACTATGAATATTTAAACCTAGAAACCTGATATCATAAAGAGGAAGGGGTTTCTTACTGTTTGTATGGAATCTGGAACAAAGCCTATTCCTTCACGGGGATTATAAAATTATGAGTCTCTAGCGTTACTTAAAAGAATCATTCTATCTATTTGTACTCTTCTATTTAGAAGATCCTCAAGTTTTTTAATTTTCGAATATAGACGATTTCGTTCCTTAGTTAAGAATTCATATTTTAGGGATATCGAATTTCGCTCTTCCTCACTCTTCTTGAAATCGTTTCTTTTCGACTAGCTTCTCTTCTAGATCTCTTATCTTAGTTTCAAGTCTGGAGGAATTATCTTGAGCTTGCTGTAGGAAGGTGGTTAGTCTAGCTTTTTCAACTAGTTCAGCGCGCATGACTTTTTCGTTGTTTTCAAGCTTGCTTTCTAGTTTTCTTAACGATAGGTTTTCGTTGGCCATAGATGTTAGTTTATCTTGCAGGACTGAAATTTCTAAATGTAAATGGAGGTGAGAATCGTGTACCTCAGTTTCTTAAGATGAGTCAGTTGTGGAAGTGGCTGCAGTATTGTGTTCCTCACCTTCAGACTCTGCTTCGACGTTTGCCATGAGTGCAAGATTTTCTTCGTCACTTTCAGAGGTGTCCTCGAGCCATGATTCCTGTTCTGCCATGAGTATGACACCCGACTGCTTTTGTTTGAGAAGCTGTGCTTTCTTGGTGTAGTAGTCAACGTCTTTTGTCTTAGGCAGGAAGCAATCTCGAGCGAAGTGTCCTGGTTTGCCGCAGTTGAAGCATTTATGATCTTTCATGGATGGCTTAGGCTCAGAGTCATCATTCTTTCGGTCTCGCTTCTTAGAGGAGCTTGTCCTAAGTCGATTTGAAGATATGTTCTTGGTGTATGAGTCAAAGCGTTTGGTTATCAAAGCCATTTTTGTAATGTCTGCCAGCTCAGGGTCCATTTCTGCACCGGTGTTGTCATTGTCTTCTTCAGATGAGCTAGGATTCTGTATAGGCTTTGAATTCTTCCTTGTTTTTCGGTGGCTGATTAGTGCGAGAGTTTCCATGGCTCCCTTTTCTTATGATGCTTTCTGAATTTCACTGATGTCTTCAACATGTTGGGCGAGACAGTTGAATAGACAATGGATGTCCATTTCTTCTAGGTCCTTGTTCTGGCGGATATTGCTTGCTATTTTCCTCCAATCTGGCTATAGAGCTGAGAGAAAACGTAGGTTGATCTCTTCCCCAGTTCTGGTTACGTTGGTCTTTCTCATCTCATTCACTAAAGTCAGAAATCGTTGATATGTCTCATACAGTTCTTCCCCATCCTTGACTTTGAATGAGTCGTATGCAGTGAGGATGTTGGATTTCTTAGCCTTGTAACCAGATTCAGTTCGTTGCATCATTTTGTTAATTTCGTCCCACATTTCCTTGGTAGTTTGTAGGCTGTTAACCTGCATGAAAATGTCATTTGGAATGCTTTGGCAGAGATATGTTCTGGCTTGACGAACTGCACGAGCTCAGAGTTTTTTAGCTTCAGTGTAGGCGGAGCGAAGTTTGAGTTCCCTGGTGGCTGGAACGGACGGATCATTGTCTGGATTGCCAGGAATATTGATTCAAAATTGAGCCGGTCCTTCAGTGATGGACTCGTACATAAGGTCTCCATTATCCTTGTTGTCGATGAAGTTCATGAATCTGAGTGTCCATGCCCTGTATTCGTCCCTTTTGAGAATGGGGGGTCTTGCATCATTGCCAAGCGAGTATATGTCCATGCTTGTAGTAGGTTGGATGTGGATCTTAATCGTGTTGATCAGCTTAATCTTAGACTCAAAGAAAGCAAATAAGGTTAGAAAAGATATAAGAAGTAGAATAATCACAATATTTGAGAACGATTATTTTAATAAATAGGAGATACCAATAGAAATAAAATAATAAAAGGTTATTGAAGATCTCGAAGGGAATATCGAAGTGTTGTGAGTTTTGAAAATCGAAATGGAAGATGATGTCGAGATTCTTAAGAGTGTAA
>JAPQWV010005358.1:0-20000 GCA_027422505.1 Craterostigma plantagineum | reverse complement strand
ATTTATTTACTGCTTTTTTATTTGCATAGTTTTCGTATTGAGGTGCATATTGATGATGGGTCTGAATCGGGTATTTTTTGTTATATTTGACGGGCCAGCTAGGAAATATAGAAATACGACAACAGAAGACCTGAAGAAAACAATGGCGAGTACCTATTTTTTTAGCAATTTTTTGATAATAGAATTGTCATCATATATTTTTCAGTTGTCGCATGAGACTGTAATTGAAGACGAAGATATTGGAGATGAAGAACTTCCTGATTGTATTCGTTCTTTAGTTGGGAAATCTTTTAACTTTGTTGTGAGGATCAAGCCATTTGATTTTCAAAGTTCAAATAAAAGCTTGACGGTTACCCGTATGTTGGAATTTCATGATGTTAAGGGCGTATCCGATCAGCAAAAGTCAACTGAGGTAAAAATGAATGATAGTATCTACGAATGTATTAATGGTGGTTGTTTATGTTTCTCTTTTTAATGCAGGGATCGATCGGTGCTGTTCAGATTTCATAGACCCTATCAGAAAGGATATCGACGGTCAAACACGTTCTTTCAGACGAATTGGAGGATTGTATAGAAAAACCAAAGGACGTTGAAAAAACGTTATGAAGACTCGAGCTGCTACAAAATATCTCAATATAAAGGAAAGTAATACAGATGATGACGGTGCTGTTTGAGCAACGTATAAGAAGGGTAAACGTGGTGACCCTTTCCGTCTACGAGATCCAAGAAAACCAAGAAGGAAAAATTACATCAGTCCAAGTAGTTTTTGTGGCTGTTTTATTATATTACCGTTGTTTTGGTTTTTTTACTATGTTGGGCCACCTATTTCATCGTCATCTTGAAATTCTAAGGTTATTTATCATATTATGATCAATATATATGATAATTATAGTGCCAATAAGAAATTGATACCAACATTACTGAGAATGTATTATAGAAAACTCTTACAAAGTGCTGATATTCTATAAAATTGAGGACTGGAAGAGCACTAATGAATATTGTATTTTATTTTTATCCGACAGACAATTGTACCAACCTATGTTCATGAATCGGCATACACTCCAAAGACTAATGTGACTAAAATTCATAAGTTGTATTACTTAATTACGTTCTTATAGGTCAATTATTTGGTCAATTCGACTATATAAATATTGACAATTAAAAGATCATTTAAAATTAAGTCATGCCTTTTGTATTTATTTAACTATTAATAAAGGTTACTGGTTATATCACCATTATTCAAAAATAGAACTACGCCTGACTCTTAAAATTCCATGTATGAATATTTAATTACTTACTTACATATGAATTCTTTTATAATAATGCAATAAATATTTATGAACGTTCACATAGCTCAGTCTTCCAATAGTTGTTTGCATACGTTTATGACTGGACACTATCAGAAGATATAACTGTACAGTATATGATCATGTATGCAATAAATGCACAGTAATTGAAAATAAAAAGTGATTGACTCTTGTAATTCTTTCCATAATAACAATTTAGTTACTTAAATACATATGAATTCGTTTACAATAACAATGAAATAAAAGGACAACTGTTTAACTTCCAGTCTTTCATTAATTAATTCATTCAGTAGTTGTTTCATGGGGGCTCAATTTATAGGTTCTGAGGTGTTCTGGGGCGAATCTGTGAAGGGGTATAAACTTTTGGCAGATACTACTCCGTGAATAGATAGAACGATTGCCCTTTGATCATGTCTTCGACCCACTCCAGTCTGGTCCGTCTGATCTGAATCCTACGTGCAGATCGCACCCCTTCACTTAGACCCTCGGATTAAATTCTATGCACCCGTTCAACTTAACTTTGGGTATTTAATCTCACGATACTTTGAAATAAATAAATATACTTATTGTTTTTGAAAACTTAATATGATGAAATAAGAAAACCCTAAACAAGGGAAAAATAGTTCAGACGAAAATTAGGAGGAGAAGAGAAGAATCCATCTAGCGAAAATCGAATTCAAATTGGTATATCTTCTTGCCCAAGGTGCATGTTCTATTCATAAATAAATATATATATATAATGATTTAATGTTTTAAAGCCTAAGGAAAGTAAAACGATAATAAGAATAAATTAGAGTGTACTACTTTCCTAGATTAGCATAGTTCTTAAGGAGAGGTACGATTTTAGGTTAGTCAGGGTTTTTAGGGTTTTTGAAATTTAAGAGTTCTTGAGACATTCAAGCTATTCTTGAAAAGAATAATATTTTGATCTGAAATTTCAAGGTTTTAAATTGTTAGAGGTGTTATAAACTTTATTAAGAACCGTGAAGTATAGGATTCGCGAACCATTCATATGGAATGAGCGTTTTGCGAATTGGAACTAACTGATGAACCCTAAGTTAGTAGGTTACAACGATTCGCGAAATAAATGTGTCACGAGTTAGGTGGATTTGACGGATCGAGATTCCCGAATTGAACAAGGATTGCGAACCTCGCGAATTGAAGAGTTTGGCGAACCCTTGGGTTAGGAATACTTTGCGAATTATATTAAGTTCATGAATTAAACTGAGTTTGGCGAATTGAAATTATTGGACTTTTGACAGAATGGGGAGTTGCGAACCCATAAAAGATCAAAAGATAGATAGATTCATGAATTATAATATATTATATAGGAAGTGAGTCATGCGTGAAGTATTTCATCAACCAATAGACACTTTACAAATTGATAATGACCTTGAGAATTGTGCATACACTTGGGGAGATTCACGAAACCTAAGTGAATAGAAAAATACTATAAAGTATACAAACTTCACGAATTCATAGGATAAGAAATTCATTTCACGAATTGGAAAGCTACAAAGTGGTTAACGGGCCACACGAACTTTGCGAATTCCAGTAAGTCACGAATTGTGAATTGTCCCAAAAGCTTCACGAACTGAAAATGCTACGAATTGTAAGAAAGTAGGGATAGGGTTCGTGAAGTAGGGATAGGGTTCGTGAAGTATAAATATATTTGGTATTTCACTGACATTATAATTTTGTGCTTAAGGTCGGGAGCTAAGAATTTCGAAGGATTACTAGCTAATAATTTACGTACGACAAGTAAGTGGAAATTGCAACTACAACACATAATTTTTTATGTGTATGAATTATGTGACTACTTGCCTCTGTGACTTATGTGATTTTTATGTGACGTAAATTATTCCATGCGATAACATTGCATGCATGTTTGCATGATTCATGGCATGAGCACGTGCACGCGCGACTAGTATAAGAGTCAAGGAAAGAGAGCGTGCATGAGTACAAGATCACGTGAGAGCGATGTATATTTGCCGATATAGGCATTTGTGTCGACTCAAAGTCACGGCTCTTCTATGCTACCGTGGCGATTAACGATGCCGAATTACCTGATTCACGAAAGGTAGGGGAAATACAGCATGGCGATTCACGATGCCGATTACCTGATTCATGATTGGTATGTGGATACCCCGTAGCGGTAGATGCAACCTGGAGGATGCGGCACCGAGGGAACCTCGAGTGTTGGCGACCTCGTAGTAGGCTACCACTGAGAAGCGCCCGCGTGTCAGACCGCATTGGGATGGACGCCTTAGGGTTAAACGTTATGTGTGTGCCCGGGTTAGCCTCTCAATGGGACCGTGTTGGGATTGAAAGCCACTATTAGCCTCTCAGTGTGGACCTCATTGGGATGGAAAGGCACCATACGGTTAAGCACAGATTGCATACTCGGGTTTAGCCTCCCAGTGTGAGTACTGCCACTTATTTATACCCTTAGGGGTTTGAGCTCTATGAATGGTGCATAGTAAGATGGAAAGCCTAGGGCCCAATATGAAATGAGGGAATGAGAAAGACGTAAGAAGTAAATAGCATTGGTGCAGATGCCTTTGCTACTTAGGTCACGTGCATTGCATGCATGATTTTCACTTACTGAGCTTTATAGCTCATTTCATGTTATTATGTGTTGTAGGACCTCGCGATCACGGTACGTGATCATTTTCACGGCGAGGCCAACTTTTGAAGCTTTCGGGGGCTTTTGAGACGGAAGTGTGTGCATGGATGCGACCTTGTGGAGGCCCAATAGATAGATTATTTGACCCGCATGCGCGGTTTCCTATGTAATTAGGACCCACGATGATTTTGTACGAAACCCTACGATTCCATTTTATGAAAGGAAAATTTTATACGAAACTTCGTACCATTTATTTCTTTTCTACGGCATTAGTTACGTAAACTAGTTAAGAAAGAGTAGTAGTGGAAGGCGGGGCGCCACAATCAATTCGCCAAGCTCCAATGGGTTCGCCAACTCCGCCCTCAATTCGCGAACCCCAATTCGCAAGTCTCCATTCGCAAAAGTGCCTCGGCCCTTACTTCGCGGCTTACGATTCGCGAAATACCACTTCGTGAAATTCATATTTTATGTATCCTACCTTACTAAAACACTTTTCAATTCGCGATACACTAGTTTTAAGGATAAAAAATCTATTTTTCTAAGAACTCGTTGAAGACCGTATGAACTTCTTTAAGACCCTAAAATCGACTTAACTACAAGGTACCATTTTAGACCTAATCTCGTGTGCTAACATGTTAGGATTATTTTATTGTGTTCAATTAAATTAGGTCATCTTAATCTTGTAATTATTTTAAGTGAACTGGGCTTTATGTTTTAGAGTCCAGTGATTTTATTCTTGTAACGGGCTTACAAAGGCCCAAGTATTGTATACCAACATATGGTATAAATACTAAAACCCTAACACATAGTTAGGTGTGCTTGTGTGTGTTTTTTATTCTAGAGAAATAATTTTTGAGCCTCCATCTTATCCTCTCAAGCACCCACACCATTTGCATTGATTTCTTGATTATTTGTGTGGTAAATCCATCCTAAGTTAGATTGTTTGGTGAAATACGGACGAACAAGTGGTATCAGAGCCAAGCGCGGCCGAATTTGAGCAAAAAATATTTTCTGAAATTTTTTTTATGTTCATGTTCTTCAAAAAAAAAAACTTGAAAGTTTGATATGTTTGGTATCTCGTTTGTTGAATCAAGTGTTTTGGGTTGATGGTGTTGTGATCTAAAAGGTGAAAGTGGGTTATGTTTTTTGGCAAAAAAAAAAATAGTAAGTATAAAATAGAAAGCATTAAAGCAAGGTGTCAGTCGAATTGGTGACACAGTCCTGACATTCGATTGGTGACTTATCCATTTGATTGGTGACTCACACTCCTACTTTCGATTGGTGACTCACCTTAAGTCACTTCACTCACACACATTCGTTGGTGAACATTCGATTGGTGACTAATCCATTGTAAGTGGTTCCCTCGACAAAATTACCTCCTTCTCTTGGTCTGAAATTATCAATCGAAACCATCCATCGAAAGTCATCCATCGCGAAAGTGGTCACTTCACTCGAAATGTCCTATTCAAAAATTATCTATTTGTCTGAAATTTGGCTCTTAAGAAATTCGGACACTTTCCCACACATCAAAATTCTACCATTTCACTATCAGCTCACACCAACACAATATCGCGCACACACACACGTTTTCGAGATCGTCTACCCTATTTTTCAATTGCGGCTAAAATTGTGTCGCCCGAATTTTTAAAATTCAGGGGACCAAAGTACGAGAACTATACTCGAATTTCACCCGATTTCTTGCTTGAACAAAATCTGGATTAGTTAGAATTTCTTCGTCCGAGTATAGAAATATCCACAGAAATATCTGAACAGCATATCTCGCACTTAATTTTTTTTTTTTTTTCATCTTTCCAAATCCACAGAACGCGTTAACGATCACGTATCCAACAATTGACTTAGGTTTTTTTTTTCGGCATTTATAGAGAAAGTTTTGGTCATTTCTCGAAGTTTTCGAAATATCACACAATTTTTCAATGCACGCCAAAAAAATTTCGACGCTCATTCTCTTCGATACTTCACGATACTTCTCAAGTAAACCAAACTTTCGACACTGAATTTCCAAAAGACATCTTAATTTTAAAATTAATTTTAAATAATTAATTAATATCATATTAATTTAAATGGATGCTCAAGCTAGGAAAATTGAGGAATTAGAAGCAAGACTTGCTAATAATTACTCCGTGTTGCTTAAGCAACAAGAGAGCCTAGCTTATGCTAATGAAGATTTGACCAAAGCAAAGTCAAAGATCATTAGCTTAGAAACTAAGTTAGAAGATAGTGAAAATAGGGTCTGCGAGATGACTAGGAATTTACGTTCTTGCGAAGCTGAGCGAAATGGAGTCTCATCAAAATATGAGACCGTCTTAGAGGAACAGAGTATGCTTTACTCTAAGATTAAACAATTAGAGAATTTATTTCGAATATAGGTCTAGCAGATCAAAAACTATCCTTCTAACTTAATTTCTAACGCGAAAAATATTTTACGTGACCAAAGGCCTATTCTATGTGATACTCCAGAGACTCTTCGTAAATTGAAGATTTACAAGATACTTTAAACTCTGAAAGGATATGTTTTTGCGCTGAAAGGAAAAGCTTTAAAGGAGATTTTATATCTCAAAAATTCCCCGTCTTTATCTGTTTCCAATAATTTATCAAGTAATACATCTTCCTCGAAACAGGTGAATAAAACAAAAACTGAAAGAAGCATCCTTGTTCCTAAAACTGGAAAAAAATTTTACTAATCATTCTAGTTCAATATTGACTGAAGCTTAAACGTTAAGTAAAAGTATAACTTTAAAATTAGCTAAGGAACAACTTAAACTTAGGAAGGAGCAAGGAAAATCAATTTTATCTTCAAAATTAAAGTTTAAAATGTTCAAGATTTTTCCTCTCCCATTCCTATCAAAAGGGAAGCGTGCAAAGAAGAAGTTCCAAGCTTGAGCAAACGAACTTCTCAAATCCCGCATAATCATCATTATAGAGCGAAATGATGTGAACTCTCGTAGGACAATACGACTCATCTTCCAATGACGCATATAGCGCCATAAGCTCATATACCTACTTGAAATACCCAATCCAGATTCACTCCATAAAAGCATCTTAGGCGACTGGCTAGGGAGAAAATCTTTAGGTCTTCTACACCTAGGCACACATTCACCGGTTCTGAATTGTCATTTCCATTTAAGGTTCACCAAAACCTGGATTCCTAAATCACAAATCAAAATGAATAGGACTTTAAAGGATGATTTAGAATCAATATCTGAACTAAATGTGCTTAAATTGTTTTCTGCTAAAAAAGGGAGGACCCGTCCAAAAATGGGTACCAAAGTCCTGATAAAGTTTTTGCAGATCCCAGCATGGGTAGGTACTAAGAGAGCTGCTCCACACTCATGACTGGTATGCGACGAGGGTAGCCAAACATCCCAGCATGTATGGTATCTTGGTTGCTCCACATACACGACTGGTAGCGATGCGAGCAACTACGTAGTAAATTCTAATGCATCCCATAAGAAAAATTGGCATGCATCTTGAGCTAAAAAGACAATATACCTACTTTGAAAACAATAGGGTACATTATAAACATGCATGACTCAATGTACTTTAAATGTTTAAATATTCGCATGCATATGGGCTGAAATGTCTAATACCCCGTGATATGTATATTTTAACAATGCTATATCTTAAAGAACTTCAAGCTTAAACATTCACGTATGCTATAAGCTGAATCGTTAAATTACCTTTTATTTTAAGTGTTAATAGCGAAAAACGTACATACTAATGCATTTTAAAGAACAATAATTCTTTAGTTTGCATCTGATCTGAAAATAAATAAATACGTTCACGCTTATTTAATTGGGAGAGAACTTACATGTTAAAAAGTGCATGCTTTGACTGGGAGTATAACTCCATATTTACGAGGGGAGAGTACATTTTTAGGGGGAGTACACCTTAGGTGCACGATTTGAGGGAGAAACTTCATTTATACGTCAGTATGCCATCTAAATTATCCCGATATTTATTTCTTAAGCTTCCTAAGTATTTGAAATATTAGTTTATCGACTTGTTAAACTACTTACAATGATTTGCTAAGTCGGTCATCCATGACTACACATAACTCGTGAACTACCTAGCTTCGTCTGATTCGTGAACTTATAAAAGTTCACTAAACTCCTATTGACTCGTGGGGTTTACTTCGCAAACTTATTTAGTTCGTGGAGTTTATAAATTCTTCCTTAGCTATTTGTTGACTGTCTGTACGTCCTTTAAACGCAAACGGCTATAAAGTCAGTCTATAAATTATATTAATTGACTACGTAGGTTTTCGTTCCAAAATTCTATCAAAAACGCTTACACCGAAAATTGACCCTGAAAACACGATAGGCAAATTATAATCTGGCATTATGAGACTACGCTCATTGGATCAGAATATTTTTCTCTTTAATTGGTGTGAAAATATTTTTCCTCAAAGGGCGCGACTTTTATAACTTAAAAACATTTTTTTATCTAAGGTTTCAATTCGTGAAGTCTATACTTCGCGAACCCATGATGAAACTCTCATTCCATGATTTGTGATTAGCCTACAGTAAATAGTTCGTGAAACCTTTACGAGTTCATCAAGTTTTCTATCAATTCGCGAAAGGTCCAAGCTAGCAAAATAGGGTTCGTCAAGCTTAGTTCGTGAAAGACTCGTCATACCCGATTCGCGAAATCATCTACTCTCGCGCACTCGGTTCGCGAATCGCTCGCTCAAGTTCACCAAATATATGAATTCGCCAACCTCCTATCACTAAGTTCGCGAAATCCATCCCACAAAGCCTAGTTCGCGAAATACTTTGAAGTCGGGTTCGCCGAATAGGATTTGACCTTGCATAGAGTTCGCGATCCTTTCACAATTCGCAAAAATGCCTTCCAATTCGCCAAATGTTCGGATTCGCGAAGTTGCGTTCGCCAAGTTTTTGGTTCGCGGAGCACATCCTTGTGGTTTGTGAAGTACTTCAATTCGCGAAGTTGGGTTCGCGACTTACTATGGGCCTGCCAACCTCAATTCGTGAAGTCTTTTCTTCATGGATTCGCGAATTGTATTTGTACACAATTCGCCAAATACATGCATTCGCGATCTAGGGTTCGCCATCCTCCCGACCTGAAGTGTCTTAGCTCATGACCTTCTCGTTTCATTACAAATTCGCGAACTTTTATAATGCGCAAACCTCACATCTCGCGGCCGCAAAACAGTTTTTAAGGCTTAATTTCTAGGGACTTCGATCTAAACTTTACTTTTCTCAAGAACATGATGAAACCCTAAGAACTTCAAAATCCTAAAAACCGAATGAGTTAAAGTGTGTGATTTTGGGGTAGGTTTTCGTGTGCTAAGACCTTAAGCATGCTATATTCGAACTAATAACCTAACTTACAAACTAATAAACATAAATCACATGGTAAAATCGGAAATCATTTAGAAATTTTCTTACCTTCCTTTAAGCTCCAAGTCGATTTCTCCACCTTCTCTCTTCCCCAAGTTTTTAGTGTGAGAATGCATTAGATATTTTTGCCATTAAATTTGGGTTGCTTAGACACTTAGGGACGTGAGCTTTCCTAATATGAGGAAGCTTTCTCCCTAGACTTTTTCTTCAAAGATTTGGGCCACGGTCATGGTTCTAAGTGGGCCTTTTATAATGTATTGGATTACCCATTAATTTGGGCCAAACCTTTTAAATCATCTTAGTTTTAGGTGTAGCGACCATACTTTTCTAATTAGGTTATTGGCGGATTTTCGCAACGTAAGTCGCGGAAGACCCGTCTAAAAACCTTTTTTGCTGAAATAATATACATTACTATTAAAATATGTCTACATCGTAATCCCTATACATGGGCCGAAGCCCCAAAATATCAAAAGAACTAAAAAGCCCTAATGCCGCTCCACAGGTCTTCATCCATGTACCGCCCCGCCTCAAAGTCCGTGGAGCACCGCCAGCAGCCGCCTCAGTCACGACGCGTATCAGCGTCGGACTCAGTACCTACAATACGTAACACTGAGCGATTTGCCCAGTAGGTGAATAAAATGCATGTATGCAAGTGTGCGCTCAATCCCAATCCCAATACCTCGCAAAATGATATGATGCACACTCTTTCTTTTCCCACATTCCTATTTCACAACACGATACAGGGCCCTAGTTAGGCTCACGCGCGCAATAAATATCATGGGTGGTCACGTGATTCCACCCGAATCCAATGTCATGGTTCATTAAACCCGTATCCATAAATCATGAGCGATAACGCCCGAATCCATATATGTATATCATGGGTCATTAAACCCGTATCCATAAATCATGAGCGATAACGCGCCCGAATCCATATATAAGTATATATATATATATCATGGGTGATAACACCCGTATCCCTTCTGGCGGTGTGCACCTCGAACCGACCACGTTCGAGTAGACAGATCGATCACGTCTATCTCCGCCAGGAATTCTGTGAGCCTAACTAGTCACAAAATATTCTCAATCTACCCCACTTACCAATACCTCGAATCATCACCGTCTCAATACGGTGGAATTCATATCTCTCCCCGACGTGATGTGCACGTGTCATGCATATAAACAGAATTTCATATAAACATGATTCGCATGAAATGCCCGTAAATCACGTAAACACATAAATCACGTAAATCCCAGAAATCATTGAATCACATAAGAGCACATAAAACACATTTGTGTTTACGCATTGTAGATGGATGATCCACCTACCTGTCCTCTCTGCTATAGTCAACTACGAAGTCCAGTGGAGTCTCTATAGACCGGTCCTCTGACATATACAAATTATTAGTATTTACATTAATTCTTAAACTGTACTAGTATGACATAGTTATATTTTAATATCAGTCTAGGCTAGGTTGGTGTTATGTTAGCTAAGTTCTCTATGCATCTAAGTTCGCCCGATTTGAGTGGCGATTGTAAATGATTTCGCCCGATTCCTTATGTGTCACGACAAGCTTTTGGTCGATTCCATGATATTGCCAATCGCCCGATTTGAGGCAATTAAGAGTAGAAATCGCCGAGGGTTTCTATAGAGGTAGATCGCCCGATTTGACGGTTTCTTAGATTGAGATTGCGAGCTCTTCACTCGATGTGTAATGCGTCCGATTTGTATTTCGCCCGATTTGAGGGTGTTAAATTAGACTGAAATCGCAGAGTGATGACGTATGATTTTTGGTCTCGCCCGACTTGTCATGTATAAGAAGAATTTCGCCCGATTTGTAACATGTCAAATCTGAGTTCCTATCTAATTACTAAATCGCCCGATTTCACTTGAAGTGGCCCTAAGTTTCTTTAAAAAAAAATAGATAGTACCCGATTCCCAAGTCGCTGAGTTCTCATACTCACAATTCGCCCGACTTATTTAAGCTTTACATTCCTAAACATTTCCCCGATCTCACTAGGATTTGACTAACTAAAACACCCGATTTACTACCTAAACACTAATTCGCCCGATCTCTCCAAGATACCATTCCTGTCGAAAACCCTAAAAGCATATCTATTGATATCGAACATTCATTTCTATCCCTGAATATCTTACACCCTAAATCGTTAAGTCTCTAAGGATTGTAACAGCTCTCAAGAACACTCCATGTCTCGAAAATAATGAATGCTTTCCTTATAATAATAATTATGACTCTAGACTGAACTATAAGAAGCTAAGGTTTTTCTTAAGTACGATCTATCTTCAATTTCTTAGTATGCTTAACAAATTATGAATTTATTGTACGAAAAAAATAATCTCAACTATCTAAGGATAGAACTTTACCTCCCTATTACAAGTCGAACCTTTAAATGGTGAAAACCTTTGTGAGTTCTTGATTTGAATATCTTCTGTTTGATTCCCTTTCTTTCCTAATGATGGTTTCTCCTTACGTAATATTTGTGATATATATTAGCTATGTATATCCCTTAGGACTTCGTGATGATTAGACTAGATGGTGTCCAACTTTCTTAAGCTTAAAGAAAGCCATTTAACGTGATTTTTCATTAGTTGTTTTGGCCTTTATTATCAATTCAGCTATTTCGATTATAACCCAAATCAAATTTGTACCCTTTCTATTGAATTCGATCAACCCCTATCAAGTTTTAATAATGGTAGTTTCGAAATTATCACAGTTAATATTTCGTTCTTTGGTTTGCATTGTATTAAATTGCCTTATTTCACAAAATTACATAATTATAATGGATTCCCGTGTTTAAATTTTTACGGGTATTACATTAGGTTTGGATTTAAACCTAGTGCATTATAACCCAATTTCTATCCCTACAAATTTTATTACTCCAATTTCCGTTATCCTATATTTTCGAAAATCCCTACTAAGTTAGATATTATCTGAGCACAAAATTAGATACATGAAATAATTAAAATCACGTAAGCACATAATTAATGCACCACTATTCACATAATCACGCAGGCATATAATTGTACTAAACGTATTAATGAATAAGCGACTGCAATACACTACGCCATTTAAATTTACACTATTGACAAATATTTGCATTACTGAAAACCGGCGACTGAGTGAGATCGTTTACGGGGTCTGTTGAGTTTCTCAATTAGGGTCTCATACATAGTCGATATTCCTGAATATTATTATTAATGATACATAGATATCGTTAACGGAATGTAAATGTTATGCTTTATACCCGTTTCAACTATATTCGCTGAATCTTATCTCATTGATTTGGTAAAGTTACTATAATTGCATTAAACGTATTAACGTATTATGGCGATAGACGAGGCTAGAAATCGATGATAGTACAAATATTGTTGAGAATCTTATTGTAGTTCAAAGGTTTGGCTTTTAATTCTGATCATTATATCGATTTACTAAAGTTATTATAATTGCATTAAAACGTTTAAGATAACATAGCTATAGCCAAGGTTTGGAATCGGATAAGTATACAGTACTGCTGAAGTTCATAGGTTTGTCTGTATCTTATCTTATTGTAGTTCAAAGGTTTGGCTTTATTATGACAACAAATCGTTTGTATTCTTGTTATATTGATTTACTAAAGCTACTATCATTTCATTAACCATATTAACATAACATGTCGATAGACAAGTCTTGGAAATCGATGAGAGTACAATACTGTTGAAAATCTTATCGTAGTTCAAAGGTTTTGCTTTTAATTCTGAAGATAAATGGTTTCGCATTATCATTGTATTGATATACTAAATTTACTATAATTGCACTAAATGTATTAAGATAACATAGCTATAACCAAGGTTTGGAATCGGGTAAGAATATAGTACTGCTGAAGTTCATAGGTTTGTCTTTAATAATTGATGACGTGTCAACGAATGTAATACACTACGACATTTAAATTTGCACTATTGACAAATATTTAGACGATTGAAAAACAGACGACTGAATAATGTATTGTTAATTTGGATCAAATAACTATATTGACAAGTAAGGGATGTTTATTTTCCGAAATATTATTATATGTATTATTTGATAAATGTGGGCCACATGCCTATATTGCAGCTAAGAGTAATTCATTTTCTCGAAATATCAGTATATGCATAATTGAATTTTTGTATGTATTTGGTTTTTATTTCATCATTAACGATAGAAAAGTGATTGTTTGTGGAATCTAAAAATATATTCAGTAAAACGATGTAGAAATAACTTTTTCCTTTATTCATGACTGTTCTATATCCGTTTCAATTACATTCACTGAATCTTCTCTTATTGTAGTTGAAAGGTTTATATTTTAATTCTTTGGCAATAAATCGTTTCATATTATCGTTATATATAGAATACTTGAACCATGTCTTAATATTAAGAAGCAGTTCTAGGTGTGTAATTTTGATTCATCATGGTTCTACCGAATAATTATTCCTTACTTAATTTAACCCCGAAGATGGGAAACACTACTATAATTGTTCGGCTGCTGCAGTCCTGGAGAGCTACTAATTTTAGAAGAAATGGAGAGCTGATGTTAGTTGGCTTAATGTTACTAGATGAAGAGGCGTTAAATTTTTACTTTATATGCACATCCTTTACCTTATCTATTTTTTTTGCTATGTTATATAGGATACTCTCATAAGCTACAATTAATAGTACGCTAGTGGAAAATTTTCAACGGCTACTTGAAGAGGGCTGTATTTTTTCAATATCAAACTTTGATATTGTCAATTCTCCGCAAAGATATTGTACAACAGAGCATCGTTATATGTTACGTTACAATAACCATACAACTATGTCTCAAAGTGTTAGCCAGGATCTTATGATAAAAAAAAAAAAGAGAAATTCCAGTTTCGTTCTTCTCAGTACTTTGAATCAAACGCCGGTATGCAGTATTATTACCAGGTTTGCATCTCTATCTCTATAGAATGGTTATGTATTCCTTATGTTTGGATGTGGAGATATATTGGTTCATCAAATAAATTTCTTCCCCACTGCATTAGATGTCATTGCACTGGTTTCATCCATTGTTGAGCTAGATGACAATGGTAATGGCAATTCATCGCGGACTATGGTAAATATAATTCTGGAATGGTATGTTTTTGTTTCAACGTTCTGATTATTCTCATTCATAGTCTTCATTTTGTGGATTGTCGATAAGCCAATGTTTTCATTTGTAGCGGCTACCGTGCAACTATTACAGCTTGGGATGCGCGAGTTTTATAAGAGGTTGGAACTCTAGGGGACGCTATTGTGATTATTGTGACGAATATCAATCCACGGATGTTTCAAGGTTTTTGTATGTAGAAGCACTGTTTTTTTGCTCAACAAATATTTGTGACGGTATTATTGATCAGGTAGTTTATATCTGAATACAACCTCTTCAAGTGCTCTTTTAATGGAGATAGTCCCTTGGTTTTGGAGTTCCGCAAACAGTAAGAATTTGTTATTCATGTGTACGATTCATTTATGTATTCTGTAATTTCGTATATGTAAGTACTGATTTAATGGTTTATGTTTATTTTTTATAGGATGAAACTAGATATCGGTTCTACATCTACGCCATTAGTTACCAATGTGAGACTAGTAACAAAAATCAATCTGTCCGACATATACGCTATACTGTTCGGGCTGACAGGTGGTATTCATATATTTATACGATATAACCCGACGTCATTTCATTGTTTTAACTTTCTTTGTTCGTCAGGAGCGTGATTTTTCATGTGAAGCAAGGATAACTGACATAATTAGCCGAAGTGGTTGGAGTTATATTTCTTGCTCGAAATGTTCATCCAAGTTGAGAAAGTCTGCGGACACGGTAATTTGCCACAAATGTGACAATTTTAATGCTTTGGGAGTTTTGCGGTATTGTGCGCTATAATATATCAAAATCTATCATCCCGTGAAGTAATTCATTTGCATTTATTTACTGCCTTTTTATTTGCATAGTTTTCGTATTGAGGTGCATATTGATGATGGGTCTGAATCGGGTATTTTTTGTTATATTTGACGGGCCAGCTAGGAAATATAGAAATACGACAACAGAAGACCTGAAGAAAACAATGGCGAGTACCTATTTTTTAGCAATTTTTTGATAATAGAATTGTCATCATATATTTTTCAGTTGTCGCAGGAGACTGTAATTGAAGACGAAGATATTGGAGATGAAGAACTTCCTGATTGTATTCGTTCTTTAGTTGGGAAATCTTTTAACTTTGTTGTGAGGATCAAGCCATTTGATTTTCAAAGTTCAAATAAAAGCTTGACGGTTACCCGTATGTTGGAATTTCATGATGTTAATGGCGTATCCGATCAGCAAAAGTCAACTGAGGTAAAAATGAATGATAGTATCTACGAATGTATTAATGGTGGTTGTTTATGTTTCTCTTTTTAATGCAGGGATCGATCGGTGCTGTTCAGATTTCATAGACCCTATCAGAAAGGATATCGACGGTCAAACACGTTCTTTCAGACGAATTGGAGGATTGTATAGAAAAACCAAAGGACGTTGAAAAAACGTTATGAAGACTCGAGCTGCTACAAAATATCTCAATATAAAGGAAAGTAATACAGATGATGACGGTGCTGTTTGAGCAACGTATAAGAAGGGTAAACGTGGTGACCCTTTCCGTCTACGAGATCCAAGAAAACCAAGAAGGAAAAATTACACCAGTCCAAGTAGTTTTTGTGGCTGTTTTATTATATTAGCGTTGTTTTGGTTTTTTTACTATGTTGGGCCACCTATTTCATCGTCATCTTGAAATTCTAAGGTTATTTATCATATATATGATCAATATATATGATAATTATAGTGCCAATAAGAAATTGATACCAACATTACTGAGAATGTATTATAGAAAACTCTTACAAAGTGCTGATATTCTATAAAATTGAGGACTGGAAGCGCACTAATGAATATTGTATTTTATTTTTATCCGACAGACAATTGTACCAACCTATGTTCATGAATCGGCGTACACTCCAAAGACTAATGTGACTAAAATTCATAAGTTGTATTACTTAATTACGTTCTTATAGGTCAATTATTTGGTCAATTCGACTATATAAATATTGACAATTAAAAGATCATTTAAAATTAAGTCATGCCTTTTGTATTTATTTAACTATTAATAAAGGTTACTGGTTATATCACCATTATTCAAAAATAGAACTACGCCTGACTCTTAAAATTCCATGTATGAATATTTAATTACTTACTTACATATGAATTCTTTTATAATAATGCAATAAATATTTATGAACGTTCACATAGCTCAGTCTTCCAATAGTTGTTTGCATAACGTTTATGACTGGACACTATCAGAAGATATAACTGTACAGTATATGATCATGTATGCAATAAATGCACAGTAATTGAAAATAAAAAGTGATTGACTCTTGTAATTCTTTCCATAATAACAATTTAGTTACTTAAATACATATGAATTCGTTTATAATAACAATGAAATAAAAGGACAACTGTTTAACTTCCAGTCTTTCATTAATTAATTCATTCAGTAGTTGTTTCATGGGGCTCAATTTATAGGTTCTGAGGTGTTCTGGGGCGAATCTGTGAAGGGGTATAAACTTTTGGGCAGATACTACTCTGTGAATAGATAGAACGATTGCCCTTTGATCATGTCTTCGACCCACTCCAGTCTGGTCCGTCTGATCTGAATCCTACGTGCAGATCGCACCCCTTCACTTAGACCCATCGGATTAAATTCTATGCACCCGTTCAACTTAACTTTGGGTATTTAATCTCACGATACTTTGAAAGAAATAAATATACTTATTGTTTTTGAAAACTTAATATGATGAAATAAGAAAACCCTAAACAAGGGAAAAATAGTTCAGACGAAAATTAGGAGGAGAAGAGAAGAATCCATCTAGCGAAAATCGAATTCAAATTGGTATATCTTCTTGCCCAAGGTGCATGTTCTATTCATAAATAAATATATATGATTTAATGTTTTAAAGCCTAAGGAAAGTAAAACGATAATAAGAATAAATTAGAGTGTACTACTTTCCTAGATTAGCATAGTTCTTAAGGAGAGGTACGATTTTAGGTTAGTCAGGGTTTTTAGGGTTTTTGAAATTTAAGAGTTCTTGAGACATTCAAGCTATTCTTGAAAAGAATAATATTTTGATCTGAAATTTCAAGGTTTTAAATTGTTAGAGGTGTTATAAACTTTATTAAGAACCGTGAAGTATAGGATTCGCGAACCATTCATATGGAATGAGCGTTTTGCGAATTGGAACTAACTGATGAACCCTAAGTTAGTAGGTTACAACGAATTCGCGAAATAAATGTGTCACGAGTTAGGTGGATTTGACGGATCGAGATTCCCGAATTGAACAAGGATTGCGAACCCGAGCTATTTCGCGAATTGAAGAGTTTGGCGAACCCTTGGGTTAGGAATACTTTGCGAATTATATTAAGTTCATGAATTAAACTGAGTTTGGCGAATTGAAATTATTGGACTTTTGACAGAATGGGGAGTTGCGAACCCATAAAAGATCAAAAGATAGATAGATTCATGAATTATAATATATTATATAGGAAGTGAGTCATGCGTGAAGTATTTCATCAACCAATAGACACTTTACAAATTGATAATGACCTTGAGAATTGTGCATACACTTGGGGAGATTCACGAAACCTAAGTGAATAGAAAAATACTATAAAGTATACAAACTTCACGAATTCATAGGATAAGAAATTCATTTCACGAATTGGAAAGCTACAAAGTGGTTAACGGGCCACACGAACTTTGCGAATTCCAGTAAGTCACGAATTGTGAATTGTCCCAAAAGCTTCACGAACTGAAAATGCTACGAATTGTAAGAAAGTAGGGATAGGGTTCGTGAAGTATAAATATATTTGGTATTTCACGGGTTGAATTAAATTGGAGATTTCTTTTAATAAACACCTTTTAATACTTAGGGAGTTTGAGAATTTAGACAGTGTAATAAATTAAAAAGTACACTGACATTATAATTTTGTGCTTAAGGTCGGGAGCTAAGAATTTCGAAGGATTACTAGCTAATAATTTACGTACGACAAGTAAGTGGAAATTGCAACTACAACACATAATTTTTATGTGTATGAATTATGTGACTACTTGCCTCTGTGACTTATGTGATTTTTATGTGACGTAAATTATTTCATGCGATAACATTGCATGCATGTTTGCATGATTCATGGCATGAGCACGTGCACGCGCGACTAGTATAAGAGTCAAGGAAAGAGAGCGTGCATGAGTACAAGATCACGTGAGAGCGATGTATATTTGCCGATATAGGCATTTGTGTCGACTCAAAGTCACGGCTCTTCTATGCTACCGTGGCGATTCACGATGCCGAATTACCTGATTCACGAAAGGTAGGGGAAATACAGCATGGCGATTCACGATGCCGATTACCTGATTCATGATTGGTATGTGGATACCCCGTAGCGGGAGATGCAACCTGGAGGATGCGGCACCGAGGGAACCTCGAGTGTTGGCGACCTCGTAGTAGGCTACCACTGAGAAGCGCCCGCGTGTCAGACCGCATTGGGATGGACGCCTTAGGGTTAAACGTTATGTGTGTGCCCGGGTTAGCCTCTCAATGGGACCGTGTTGGGATTGAAAGCCACTATTAGCCTCTCAGTGTGGACCTCATTGGGATGGAAAGGCACCATACGGTTAAGCACAGATTGCATACTCGGGTTTAGCCTCCCAGTGTGAGTACTGCCACTTATTTATACCCTTAGGGGTTTGAGCTCTATGAATGGTGCATAGTAAGATGGAAAGCCTAGGGCCCAATATGAAATGAGGGAATGAGAAAGACGTAAGAAGTAAATAGCATTGGTGCAGATGCCTTTGCTACTTAGGTCACGTGCATTGCATGCATGATTTTCACTTACTGAGCTTTATAGCTCATTTCATGTTATTATGTGTTGTAGGACCTCGCGATCACGGTACGTGATCATTTTCACGGCGAGGCCAACTTTTGAAGCTTTCGGGGGCTTTTGAGACGGAAGTGTGTGCATGGATGCGACCTTGTGGAGGCCCAATAGATAGATTATTTGACCCGCATGCGCGGTTTCCTATGTCATTAGGACCCACGATGATTTTGTACGAAACCCTACGATTCCATTTTATGAAAGGAAAAATTTTATACGAAACTTCGTACCATTTATTTCTTTTCTACGGCATTAGTTACGTAAACTAGTTAAGAAAGTAGTAGTGGAAGGCGGGGCGCCACAATCAATTCGCCAAGCTCCAATGGGTTCGCCAACTCCGCCCTCAATTCGCGAACCCCAATTCGCAAGTCTCCATTCGCAAAAGTGCCTCGGCCCTTACTTCGCGGCTTACGATTCGCGAAATACCACTTCGTGAAATTCATATTTTATGTATCCTACCTTACTAAAACACTTTTCAATTCGCGATACACTAGTTTTAAGGATAAAAAATCTATTTTTCTAAGAACTCGTTGAAGACCGTATGAACTTCTTTAAGACCCTAAAATCGACTTAACTACAAGGTACCATTTTAGACCTAATCTCGTGTGCTAACATGTTAGGATTATTTTATTGTGTTCAATTAAATTAGGTCATCTTAATCTTGTAATTATTTTAAGTGAACTGGGCTTTAATGTTTTAGAGTCC
>JAPQWV010005357.1:0-20000 GCA_027422505.1 Craterostigma plantagineum | reverse complement strand
CCACCAAAGTCGAACTATGGGCCGACCCTACTGTCGCCTCTTTTGACAGATCTAAGATTCAACATGAAAAACACAGCACATGAAGAACGAAGCGTGTCCAAAAGACGCTTGTTCCATGGTCGAACACCACCTCCTTGAAATAACTTCCACGCACAAAATCAACCATGCTTTTGGCAAGGATCCACCCGGGCTCATGTTTCAACACTGTCCTACCCGTTCCAACGGACGTCTTGCCACATATTTGCTAAGCACTTCAAATCATTAAGGTTGAGTTTGGTATGGGGAATTCGTTGTGGAAATGAAAAGAAAACGTATTATGGTACGACACGTGAAGCGTAATGTAAAACGATCTGATGCGTATCATTTCGTTTTCCTTTTTTCTTTTCCGCATTGGATTCCGCATACCAACGGACTCTAACCCTCCCAAGATTCACATAACAAGGAGAGATGAAAGTCTCAAAAAGAGAAAGAAAACCCCATATGGGGAAGAAGCTCCACACGGGGGAGACGAACTCCTAAGGGAGAAATAGACTCCCAAAATGGGAGAGTAAGACTCCCACGAGGAGAGAGAAGCCAAAAGATCGACTAAGAGAAAGACAAATAAAAGAAGAGACCAGAAATCAGTAAGAAAAACTTTCCCTCCCCCCAAACCTCCTTAATGGAAGAAAGAGGGGGTGGGGAAGAGATTTTAGATCTGCTAGGGTTTTGGAGTGCGGCCCGTTTGTAGTCAGACAATCTAATTTGCACATATTATCTCTTCCTTCAATCTAACATATCTATAGTCTTATATTTAGTCTAGGGTGGCTATAAACTGCCAAATTTGGTCCGTCAACTTATTTTCAATTTAGTCCTCTATTTGTAATTTAATTAATTGAATATTTTTCAAATAACTTCTAATTTTTCTATTTATTGTACCTATACGCTTATATTATTTTTCTACTTTTATATTTAAAAATTATATTTCATCTTAAACACGCAAAATTACCAATCTCAAAATTATAAATAATATCAAATAAAGTTATATTTTAAACACTGAGTGTGCGCAAATGTACTAGTGCTCAATAATGGGTTCTTTTAGTACATATCGTTTGCTCAAATTAATTTTAGAAACATATAGCCTCTTACATCGGCCTTTTTAGTTGACCTAAACTTGAACGTATTTTTGGCATTTGACGGTCGGATTCTCAACTTTATAATGAGTTCTCAGCTTTATAACATATAGTTAGTTGTAGTAATTGCTGTTATTTGTTCTACTACATACACTTTGGTAGCAGTGTTAGGATCGGATTACGCGTTTAGAGGGGGGTGAATAAACGCTTGACACTTTTGGTAGATAATCAGTTATGGCTACTACCGGTACTTGATATTTTCTAAGTGTAATTAGTGCGGAAGCAAGTTGGTCGGTTTTGAACCAAGACAGATGAAGTGATGTGTTAGTGCGCGTATGTAAGGAAAACACAGGTTTGTTTCTGGAAGTTCGGAGTTAAAGCTCCTACGTCTCCCCTTACTCCCCGCAAGGAAGGTTCACTATACTTCAGTTATACACTAACTGTACAACCTACGCAGCTGCCCTCAGCATTATCTGGTGAATCCCTAGGCAATTGTATATTGCAATCCACCTACTTCAACAGCTTTTTACAGTCCGTCGGAAATAACTCTAACTCACTTACTAAACTCAAATGGTCTAAATACAGTGAGGACAACACTTTCTAATTTCTTCACTTAGAAAGATTTGAATCTTGGCTTTGATTTTTCGTTGTTGAGTGTCGTGGTAGCGTGTTGTATCTCCTCAGTCCTTCTTCTCTGCTATTTATAGCTGATCTTTGTTGAAGAAGTCCGTTGTGAGATAGTTCTCTGTGACGGACAAAGCATTAAATGTATTTTACCCAAAACGGGTACTGTCCGGTCTTCATAGCAGTTCGTGTCGTGCCATTGCTTTATTCTTCTTTTAGCTTTGGCTTGACTTCAACTTGGCTCCGCTCCAGCTTTTCATTAAATGTGTCTCATAAGTCTTCAACTTGCCGCGCTATAAATAATTTGAATCTTGGTTACGTGGCACATCCGGTTTCTGTACTCTGCAAGTCCGGTATCTGAACTCCGGTAAAGTCAGTTTATGTCCGGTTTTTGGCGTGCTTGTGAAATGCTGGCTGGTACCCGGTCTTGAGTCTTTGTCTAACCGGTATACCCAGTCAAGTTTGGACAATCACCAAAACTGTTTAATCTGAATTCTTCGATTCATGATTTTCTAACAATTTCCCCATTTTTGGTGATTGTCAAAACTTATCGAAGCAGAAGGGTATTTATTATATCAAACGAATTTGATACATAATCTACCGATCTATTATGCAGGAGAGTCGTCATTACGAATTTGAGGGAAGGTAGTCATTGTGCAGGAGAGTCGTCATTACAGTTGTCCTCTCCTTGTAAAGCACAATGAGACCGGTAGCTCTACTATTGTACTGGCGATCCTTAACAGAAGATCGCTCAGCTTCGACGAGTCTCTTGAAGGTCTGAAAAAATCTTCTTCTGACCCGCTCCGTCTTAGCAGCTCTTAGAGCTACGGTATCCCCTGAACCCATGCCTTGTCGAGGGTTTCTTCGGGGAATCAGTTGTTGCGACGAGGAGATCCTTCACTATTTTCCTCCTTGGAAAGCGCAACGAACCTAATAGGAGTAGAGGGATACCGCCTGGCATGGCGTTCAATTTCCGGTATCCACTCTCCTACTCCAGTTCCATTTCTTGGTGGGTTCTCAGCCTTTTCTCCACCAAGAAACTGGTAGGAGCGGTAACATCCTCCATGGCTTCTTAACCGCTCGACTATTGTGCCGTTTCTCGGTGGGTCTTCAGACTTGTCGATGTCCTCCAAGAAACTGTGCGGGCGCCATCTTTTCCTTCGGATCCTTGTAGTACCTGGATGGCTTGCCCGATCCGCAGCATCTTCTTTTCGGCTAGTCCCATCCTCTGTGGTCCATGGGTTTGCCACTTTCACCTTGCCCAGTCCACAGAGAAGCTCCCCAGAGCTAGCCTTTCGTGCCGTCGGACTTGCTTTAGAAGCTCTGCTAGTCCCAAGCAGCGTCTTTGCATCTTTGTTGGACCGCCAAGGTCTTTGAATACCCTGATGGGTCGGTCTGCATCCAGTGCAGTTCAATACCACTTGAGGTGATTGGACAAGAATAGGATTTGCACTTGTAGGCTTTTTCTGGTTGTGAGGCTTATTCTGGCTAAGGGTGGTGGATGTTTTGGAAGTTTAGGCATTTTGAACTTAGTCGGTTTTGCGATGATGAACTTCAAGGAAGGGTGTGAGGTCCTTAAATACTTGTGAAAGTTATGTCGCCTTGTGTCACGGGTGCACAATAACCCAGATTATCCTTATCGCATCCCTGTAGTGCTTCGAAGCTTTATGTCATATTTGGTGACAAAGATTCTTTAATGACAAGACTATTCACGCACTCTGATAGTCCTGCAAACTCAAAGTCAGTTGTACCCCACATATAATATATGCATCGATGAAGTGCAATAATTTAGAAAGTTCGATCTTTACCCGGCCAGTAAGGGTTATGTGATATCCACTGGTTAAGAGAGCCTTGTTTTAAAAAACATGTATCTCATATGTTTAAATCTTTCATGTATACTGACTAGTGCTGATTTTAGAAGAAATCAACTGGTATAAGTGTATAGGTCGAGATTATGAAGAATTGACCGTTAAAATACAAAGGCTTTGCACTGAAATCATCTCTATGCATCAATGTTTGTAATGTCTAGGCAACTTATTATATCAATCAGTTTGATATAACTTTGTTCCACCTGACTTCATGCTAGGACCTTTAAAGTAAGTCAATAAGTCCTAAAAACAATTAGGGAGTGAGTGGACTTAGCTTCGATGAGCGGCTTCGTGTAGATGTCTGTTGCTTGTCGGTTTGTCGAGGTGTTCTCCAGTCTCCTCTTGCTTGTTCTGCGTTAGCTGGTGCTTCGGTTGGATTGTCATCCTTATATTTACTGAGTGTGCAAATGAGCTTGGTTCAAAAAGAAATAGCAAATGTGAGCTCAGGGCGAAAGACCGGGTCGGTTGACTGCCGGTCAATACTGGTTAACACGATCAATTGACGGTCAACCCAGTTTCGATTTTGTCTGAGTGAAGACCGGATTCTGGATGGTGTCGGCTTCCATGTATTTTCTCAGAATCATGAGTGTATCAGTTTCCTTAACGCCATGATCCTTTGATTGATACCGTTTCCCTTTGAAGGTAGTATTTTCCCACCGGTCTGAGTTTTTGCATCGGTTGATGTGATCACTTAGACTTGCTTGTTGGCTTCGAAGTTGGACTGGTCATTGAGGCATAGTAATGTACTGGTGCTTTGGTCTAACTTGTAGTCGATGTCGTCGCCAGTCGTACAGTTCTCATAGTTTGACTGGATTCATCCATATATACCGTGACTGCGCGTGATATCCGATCTACTGAATAGTCAGACATAATTGACTTATATTCCTTCGGTATTCAGTTGATCGTCCACACACTCATCGTCCTAAATTTTGGTGAGCTCGTTGAAGTTGGCTCTTCTTATCGCTCGTTCTTACTTCTTCTCTTTAAATTGTTCCTTCCCTGAACCCATTGAGTGCTATACTTGAACTGGATGACCTTAGCCCTTGCGTCTGGCGTGAAAGTTTTCTCCGTTGATCTCCTCCATCTGTGTTGTGCTGAACACTATTTGGCCCGATTTTTGGGCTAGACTTCCAAACTCAGCTGATATCAAAACCAGTTCAGTTCATTTATGTCTTTCGGCCAATTATCCTCCAGTGCCTTGACCTTGATGATTGAAACTGAGGTTTGAGCGAGCTTCTTGACTGGCGCTTTGAGCTTTACTTCGCTCAAAAATTTCCGATGTCTTCCATAATATGGTGGAACTTAGTTCAGTTTCTCCTGATTAATTTTCTTTCTGGCTTCACCTCGTCTCAAGTTATCTTGTATCATTCATCTGTAGTGTAATTCCGAAAATTGGGTTCCATACCTTTGCTGTGTTTACCTGTTTGGCCCAATAAATTGGATAGTTGATTTATAAGGTGCGTCAACTGTGATATGTCTGGTCCAGCCCCATTTGCACTTGGCCCAGCGAATTCCCCGGCAGGTCCAACTTGGCCCGATGTTGTATTGATTTGATTGGACTCTTTATCTCTTTCAGCCCAATGTAAATTATTATTGCCTTCAGCCCAATCCATCTCAGACGTGTGGATGTGCAGCTTTTGTCCTTTGGGTGAGGTTTCAAGATTTTGACAAGGGACGCTTCCTTCTGACGCCGAACACTGATTTTTTTCCATTTCTTCTTCTGATTTTTGCTTTTGACCGCGAGGGATTTTGACTCATTCACCTCAGGAGACTCACCATGCTTGTTCAAGAACGCGCTCCTACCGTCGTCGTGACGCCTTTGGTCTCCACTTGGTGGTTGGACAAGTAGGTCGATGATTTCGTCCGCCGATTGGGCCGTAATTGCGGTTGTTATATCTCGACCATCGATTTTGAGCAAGAGATTGATTTGACCCTTGAAAAAGGCCTTCTCGGCTGATATTGGCGGGTACTTGCGTTCATTTTTTATATCTTGGATTTCTATGTGTTCCCAATATGTGTTGGGATTTTCTTGATTGTTATTGAACTGCATATCAGAATTGGAACATGATTAATAAGCCTGCTCTGATACCATGTAGAAAAGTATAGTGTAGAATGTATAAAGCTTTGGTTTCATTGATCGATCTCATCTATTATTGCAAATTTACAATGGCCCTATATAAATGGTTCTAGTACATCGAAAGTGGCAAGTAGCCGTTGTGCTGATTTTCTGCTAATTGATTCTTTTTTCCAAATCTATACCATTGATTCTTTGGTTGGTATTGATTGCATAATCTTTGCCTCTTCTTTGGTTGATCCGCATAAGATAGGTAAGAGCCATTATGATATTTTCCTCCAAGATAATTTGCTTCTATCCTTTGATCTTCAACAGTTTACGTTGTTGCATGATAGGTATGAAAAAGTCGTCGAGATAGAACATTAAAACGACGGAGTAATAAATTGAGAATGGAAGTGCCGTGTCGACAATCATTTAAATCTTCGTCATGGTGGCCCATGTCGAACGTGCTATGAATATTAAATATTGAATGATATATGACCTATTTACGCAATTATAATATTTCAATGTCATTCGATTAATCGTATTATCAACCCCACCCTAGGTTAGGTTTTTATCTTACATTCATGCATGTAAAACAAACGAGTTAGCTTAATTGTTGGGGCAAAGAGAGGGGCACTATCATTGTCTCCTTAATTAATTAATTAACTTCCAAAAGTCTCGTTCACAATTTTAAACATATGGACAAAAAATTAAATGATTAATTATTCCCTACCTAAAGTATGTGGAAATTAAAAATGAAAAAGATGTAATTTTTAGTCCTTGAACATTTTATGATCTAGGAGGACCACCCTTATCTTTAAAGCCTTATTTTCTTTATTTCAATAGGTATTTCCACACATTAAAGCCCAATAATTTTTAGCGTTATGAAATATATTAGTATTAGATAAAAGACAGAGAACAGTATTTTATTCATTCAAGTTAAATCTCGCACCAACGGGGGTTGGTACAAGTGGTAAGCGGCTTGGTATCGCTTAAGCAAGGTCCCGGGTTCGAATCCTTTTGTATGCAGCAACCCCCTTTGGGAGCCTCACCTGCCGTTACCAGGTACGCGACGCGGGGCGAACCGGATTAGTCAGGGCAACCCGGAACCGGTCGGGTATCCGAAAAAAAAAAAAGTTAAATCTCGCACTCAACTTCTAAAGGATATAATATATAAAGGAGATGGAATTTTCTTGATGAAGCAGCGCATTCATGCTTACAAAATTTAATATATGTGACATGTCATTCGTTAGGTGAGGAGTTTGAAATTATGTAGCAACTGAAGAGGTCCCGATAACATATGGATGCGATCTAACTAAGTTAAAAACTGATGACCTAAATGTTGGAACTAATGTTGGGGTAATACTGAACCCAACATTGAATGCACAGCGGAAATAACTAATAACTTAGTGACAAAACACAATTGACACGAGCTTCAAAATTGTGCAGCAACTTCCTGCGAGCCTCATGGCAACATTCCACTATTAAAAATGTATTACGAAAAGATCAACCCTAGAAAAGAAACGAATCTTACGATACTCCCAAACTACAAAGTCCTAAGACTTTTGCAAAGAGAAAATACTAGCCTAAAAAATAACTCGTGGTCGCTCAAAAAGATCAAGCCTAGAAAAGAAACGAATCTTACGATCCTACCAAACAACAAAGTCCTCAGACTTCTGCAAAGAGAAAATACTAGGCTAAAAACAAACTCGTGCTCGCTCAAATTCTCTCAACGCATACTCGATATTTTTGCGTCACCAACTCACTAAATTTTCTCGTGTAAAGCACACCTGTGGCAGCTCGAAATCTTCGTTATTTATAGGCCTTGGCTCCCTCTTGAATTGGTAAAAGATCTCTTGAGAATCTCCTAAAATATCTCCTCGAAGATCTCCCCAAATATAGTAAATATTTGAATTCGAATCTTCTCAAGTTCTTGGGTGATATCATATCTTCTATTTATGGTAGATGCAATATCCAATTGATATAACATCTTCTATTTTTGGTAAGTGCATCACTTATGTTTGGGAAAGGAAGACAAATTTTTTCATATCTTCGATATTAACAATCTTTCCCTTCTTGTCTTTCTTCCCAAAACCCGTGCACAACCACTTAGCTTAGTCCACCAGCAGCTTCAATCATCCCGGCTTCTTCTTCTACATCATCTCCCCCTTTCTAGAAGGAAGAAATCTCCCCCTTAATTTGACGTTCCAAAACTGATGTTGGAGCAGATGTTGAACTAGCATTTGGTGCAACATTTGACGTTCCTCGTCAAATGACTCGCTGCTATATAAAATCAGTATAGAATCTCCCCAAACTCCCCCTGAAGGCAAAAATATACTCAACCAAAAATTCAGTATGGTTAGAGCAAAAATAATAGAATAGATATCACGCTATTCAAAATACTAATACTTAGTGAATAGCCATCCGGGTTCTTTAGGTAAATCTGCAAAACACAAACATTCGACATGTAATCAAACCCGCAATCATATCAGAGAAGCAAATCAGCATGCACAAAAGCATTAAACTCTATCAGGCATGCAAAAATTAATTATGATCAGAAATTCGAACGCATTATCCTGTTTAGCTTCTTTCTGTTTCAGTTCCAGCTCCCCCTATCGAAGTTCCCTTAGCACTATCTTCTCCCCCGTTTGTTTTGGAAAAAGTAAACCTCGGAGAATTTCTCCAGGTGAGATGTTGAGGACGATGTGGAGTCAACAGCTGGATCAACATTCTCAGACTCAAAATTTGGTGAGTTCGCAGTAGAAAATCAAGATTAAAAGTATCAAAGTAGAGCAGTTTACATCTTGAAATCTATAAAGGTATGAAAGAATTTCTCAGATTTGCAGGGGTTGTCCATATTATGAAATAGGATTTGTGAAAGTGGAAGATATCAAGTAGTCGAGCCAACTCCATAAAAGTTCAGAGTTTCCAGCGGTAAAACGGTCATACAGCATAAATGCATCGTGGAATAAGAGAAAACCAAAAAAATAACCGTTGGAGACCTAAATAAAATAATTTTAATCAGCTTTCTATCGTGAGATATTCGAATAAGCCTAAACTGTTCAATATAAGTGGAGCTAAATAAAGTATATCACACACGAACTATCAGGAGCAAGTCCTGATTCAGCGAAACATACCAAGTCAAAAATCGTAGTAGGAGCGACCGATACTAACCGGTCAGACGACGTTGATGAGCACATGGGACAAGCATAGCAGGCTGTTCTTCGAACTAATGAATTCTGAGATATATAGATACTACACACAAGACACTGACACATGCAATCCCAAAGCTAAAACACATCAACGAAAACCATAGAATATAGCATGATCAAACTGACAGTCACATATGTTGTCCCAACATAAGACTCAACATTCTTACTCTGAAATTCCACTTTTCTGTTCGACCCCTAAGACTCAATTCTCTTTCATTTTCTGCCCTACTCACCTCTGTTATAGACTTGTAGTATTTTGACACAACCCTTATAAGTTCCTTATCATAAAGGTTAGGATTTTTGTCGCAAGGAATACATCGTCACCGCGAGATGTCGTGTACCTAGGGAAGCTTATTACCTGAACCTGTATCATGAAAGGGATCACGAGCATTTTTTTGGAGGAAGTGGGCCATTTCAGAGAACGGTCCAGTTGAGTCAAACCATTTCACAGAATAACAGAGAGAAAATTAAATCAAACATCGAAGCAGTAACCATCAAGTTTGACATATGCTATGTTGATCCAAATGTTGGACCAACATTCAGACAGACTGATGCAAACCTATGGATTTTTTCAGGTCCGAAAACCTTTCAAAATCCATTGTTTTCATAAATATATCAGCTAATTGATGCTTAGTATCTATATGTTCGATTCTAACGCACTCTTTTACGGCCATGTCTCTCAGAAAATGATGTCTAATATCTATATGCTTGGTTTAGCGACCCTCACTCTCTAATCGCTAGTTAGCGATAACTCACGTTGGAGTTAGCAGCGAAAGCCGCGGAAAACCCGTTTTACAAAAATGTTTGTTTGTACAGAAAGTTAATACAAGCGGGCCGAAGGCCCAAAATGCCAATCACTCGCCCACAAGTCGTCATCCATATACAGCCCCGCCCTCAAAAGCCCATAGAAGCTCCGATAGCCAGCCTCCACCGTCAATTACCTACAACAGGCAAGCACTGAGCTATTGCCCAATAGGTGAAATAATGCATGCACGTGTGACTCGCTCACGTTCACTCACCCCCAATTCTCTCCAATGCAATGCCACTCACTATCACTCATCACTACCGAGATACACTCACCACCTCACAACGGGCCCTGGGCTCCATACTGTGCACCATCACGCGAAGTCACTACCACGATCACGAACACAACCACAACACGATAACAACACTACGGCAGTGGCCTACACCGAGCAGCCTCCCTGAGCCGTATCAGGTCACACTCTCAGCTCGCCTCTTTTGCCCAATGCGGTGCCTACGCTGGTAGCCTACACCAGGTCCCATAAGGGTACCCAGGTCGCACCCTCCAGGTTGCCTCCTCCCGCATGCGACAGCGTGGCCTACACTAGCTAGTCTACTTGGGGATGTCCCAAGTCGTTCCTTTCTAGATCGCCCGAGTCTGCCGCATAAAGTCCAACGGGCCAATGGCTCACCGTCACAGGCGCTGATGCACAGCAGATGCCCACACTCACGTGACTCCTCTACGGGTCGACAGCCAATATCGGCTACTCGCTCACTAGGTACAATACAGTACCACCGTTCCACCACGGTACATTCCGTGAGATGACGTGTAATGCACATGCGGGTATTTAACAGGATATTACATGGTAACATGATGCTAGATAAGACGTACGTATGCATGTAAATCACATAGTCACAAAGTAGCTCATAAATCGTGTGAATCACTTTACAACACATATTGGTCACGTTACTCACATAAGCATATATTCGAAATAAGCACAAATAAGTTTACGTGTTGTAGATGGATATTCCACCTACCTGTCCTCCGATACTGTCGATTAAGGGGTCTGGTGGAATCCCTAAATATCGAGCCTCTGAGCAAATAAATATTATTAGTATATTTACTAGTACTGTACTTGTATTAAAAACAATTAAATTTTAATACTAGTCTAAGTTAAGTCAATACCCCACGCTATCTAAATTAAGTTTCGCCCGAATATTTTATTTAAAATACTGGTCATGGTCGGTCAACCCTAATTCATATAAAATCTCGGCGAAAGTACAAGTAGAATAGTCCGATTGCTTAGCCTTGAAGTCGCCCGATTTGTCAAGCTCAAGGCTTGGTTTTGCCCGATTCTTCTTAGCAATTCAAATCGCCAGATTTGAGGCACATACAACCCAAGAATCGCCCGATTTGAACATTCATAAAGACTAGTTTCGGCCGATTCATGTATACATTGCCCGATTAAATCATATCCTCAAATCGGCCGAAACCTTTCTAATTTCAAATCGCCAGAAAATTCCCTTTAACCCAGGAATTCTACGCTATATGAACATCAAACACTAAAGGCATCAAAATTCTTATCACTATGATCCCCTTCGAGAATTACATTCATTCCAGAAAATGGTACGGTCTCTAAACATCAAATTCACGAGAATCTGTTTAAGCCTCGAAATTATTAGAACTTATCATTTAGATACTTAAGACCCTAACTAGGGTTTTCTAAACATAATAGGTTTCGAAGCTTGATATATAGTCTTGGATTATATGAAGTTATTTATATAATATAAACTTATTAATCATATCGAAACTATACACGTAATACCAGCCCCTATTAACTCATAAAATCATAATATTCCTAGGTATTACCAGCATTGTTGTAATGCCGAGAACTCCATAAAGTCTATAATGTTCCTATATTGAAGTTATCTAACTTATTTGATATCACCTTAAATCTCATAGCTACCCAAGATGTTTTTATATCCAAATCCTTCTGACTATTTCATGTACTAAGAAATACTAATATTTCTGTATCATATTATAACTCACGTGGTCATAACCCGATTTTGAAAGTTAGGGTTTTCTAAGCATCACAAACCTTCGTAAGTTTTCATGTAATCTTCACCCTACTACGACTTTAGCATATGATGATAATTATTGAAAGTATTCTTAAATAAGCTAAGCGTGAGAAATATACCTCAGTTTGGTTTTTGAATCGTTGAGTTATAGAGCTAAGCTTCTTTCGTTCCTTCTTCCTTTGGTGCTTTAATGTGGTTTTTTGTTCTTTGACCTTTTCTTACTAAAACGAATACTTCTCTACTAATAATAACAATCTCGTTATATGTTGGGATAAATACAATACTAAGGCTTCGATATTTGTGATGATGGGACATTATGGTGACGTTGCATTCCCTTATGATTAAGCAAAGTCATAAGTTATCCTTATAGTATTTCGGTTTATCTAGGGAATTTACTAAGTGAAGCCCAAAATGTAAATTCTAATACCATTCGTCTAGACCCTTGGTTAGGTTTTAAATTAACTCCTAATTTATTATCACTCATATCTCTTGCCTACAATCTCAAGCATTTTCTCTAAAATCTCTATCTCAAATGTTTATACTAATAATCACTCGCTAAATCCCGCATTAATTAAAATTATTATTTTCTTTTTATGGGTATTACATCCCTCCCCCCTTAAAAGAATTTCGTCCCCGAAATTATGTCGATTGGAATAACTCGGGGAATCGATTTCTTTTACTCTCACGGTGTTTTGGATGTATTCGTTGTCGCAGTTCTCTAACTCGGAAAAGCGAACGATAACCACCCTTTTTTTGAAAATTTTCGATTCTTAGCTGGAATCATCATTCCTTGATTTTCAGCTTTTTCCTGTTACTAAATTTAGTAACCATTAAACAAAATATTTATATCCTATCTTACAGTACAACAGATTTCCGGTTTTAAGTTTACAAGTTCACAAAATGATGGCATCTTATCTTACATATCTTGTTCTATTCTACCCTAGGTTGTTCTTCATCTTCTTCCGCAGTGAGGGTAAATACTCTAGCGGGTACCCTCGGAGGCTGGTTCTGCACAGGTTGGTTCTGTGCAGGGGTCGGATTAACCGGCGGATTCTCACGACAAAATCGCGAGATATGGCCAGCCTTTCCACAGTTGCAGCACTTAATATTGGGATTGGGACCAAAACAGACGCCGACATGTTGACGTCCACACAGTTGGCAAGTCGGCATCGGTTGTTTGGCCAGAGCATTGTTAGGTCTTGCATTTGGCCTTTGTTCCCATCTGGGTTCATTTGGCCTCCCTCGGTTTGGCTGATTAGGGGCATTGACGACCAATTGTTTCTTTCCGTTGCCTTCGCGATCGTATTGTCCCTGCTCCATCTTTCTCTTTGCTTCTCGATCTTTAAATAGCCTCGCATCGGCTTCTTCGGCCACCAAAGCTCATTCGGCAGCCTTAGAATAGGTCATATCCGGAGACCTCGTCACCGCGACATCTCGATACAGTTCAGACTTCAGGCCAATTAGAAAACGTCCCACTTTAAGGTTGTCTGTCGCTACTATATGGGGAGCAAAGCGAGAAAGTTGCTCAAATTTGCGGATGTACTCCGCAACAGACATCCCGCCCTGACGTAGATTGATGAATTCCTCCATTTTCGTGTCACGGGCAGAAATGCTAAAATACGTTTCCTCGAAGAGCTCCTTAAAGCGCTCCCAGGTGATCGTATTTGGATTCTCCATCACTGTGATTGTATCCCACCAGTATCCGGCATTTCCCCGAAGTTGAAAGGCAGCACATAGAACTTTCTCCTCTTCGGGAGTTCGGCTATATTGGAACGTGGATTCAATAGTCCTAAGCCTCGCTCCAATTGGATCTATAGTGTCTTCGAAAATGGGCGGATTGAGTTTACGAAACCTATGCCCGATGGTTTCGGTTCTATCGATCTGGGGCGACGTATGTCGCTCTGACGAATTCTGGTTACGGATCAAGGCATTAATTTGTTCGGATTGGAGCCGAACAAATCAGCAAGCTGGGAAATTGTACGGTTCGAGTCATGTTCATCGGGACTGGATTCCCGTTCTCGTTGTGTCGGCTTGATTCACCATTAAACTCACTCCTAGTTCGTACCATTTTATCCTAATAATTATAATCCAAATTTCACGTTAGCAAATAAGGATTATCATAGAGACATAAACATTTACAGACGAGGCTGGGCTTCCATGCTTTTGAGCGGCCGTACATGGACAGTCTACAGAATTTATATCCTAAGCTCTGATACCACCTGTGGCGACCCTCACTCTCTAATCGCTAGTTAGCGTAACTCACGTTGGAGTTATCAGCGAAAGCCGCGGGAAATCCATTTTACAAAAATATTTGTTTGTACAGAAAGTTAATACAAGCGGGCCGAAGGCCCAAAACTCCCTATCACTCGCCCACAGGTCGTCATCCATGTACAGCCCCGCCCTCAAAAGCCCATGGAAGCTCCGATAGCCAGCCTCCACCGTCAATTACCTACAACACGCAAGCACCGAGCTATTGCACAGTAGGTGAAATAATGCATGCACGTGTGACTCGCTCACGTTCACTCACCCCTAATTCTCTCCAATGCAATGCCACTCACTATCACTCATCACAACCGAGATACACTCACCACCTCACAACGGGCCCTGGGCTCCATACTGTGCACCATCACGCGAAGTCACTACCACGATCACGAACACAACCACGACACGATCACAACACTACGGCAGTGGCCTACACCGAGCAGCCTCCCTGAGCCGTATCAGGTCACACTCTCAGGTCGCCTCTTTTGCCCAATGCGGTGCCTACGCTGGTAGCCTACACCAGGTCCCATAAGGGTACCCAGGTCGCACCCTCCAGGTCGCCTCCTCCCGCACGCGACAGCGTGGCCTACACTAGCTAGTCTACTTGGGGATGTCCCAAGTCGTTCCTTTCTAGGTCGCCCGGGTCTGCCGCATAATGTCCAACGGGCCAATGGCTCACCGTCACAGGCGCTGGTGCACAGCAGATGCCCATACTCACGTGACTCCTCTACGGGTCGACAGCCAATATCGACTACTCGCTCACTAGGTACAATACAGTACCATCGTTCCACCACGGTACATTCCGTGAGATGACGTGTAATGCACATGCGGGTATTTAACAGGATATTACATGGTAACATGATGCTAGATAAGTCGTACGTATGCATGTAAATCACATAGTCACAAAGTAGCACATAAATCGTGTGAATCACTTTACAACACATATTGGTCACGTTACTCACATAAGCATATATTCGAAATAAGCACAAATAAGTTTACGTGTTGTAGATGGATATTCGACCTACCTGTCCTCTGATACTGTCGATTAAGGGGTCTGGTGGAATCCCTAAATATCGAGCCTCTGAGTAAATAAATATTATTAGTATATTTACTAATACTGTACTTGTATTAGTCTAAGTTAAGTCAATACCCCACGCTATCTAAATTAAGTTTTGCCCGAAGATTTTATTTAAAATACTGGTCATGGTCGGTCAACCCTAATTCATATAAAATCTCGGCGAAAGTACAAGTAGAATAGTCCGATTGCTTAGCCTTGAAGTCGCCCGATTTGTCAAGCTCAAGGCTTGGTTTTGCCCGATTCTTCCTAGCAATTCAAATCGCCCGATTTGAGGCACATACAACCCAAGAATCGCCCGATTTGAACATTCATAAAGACTAGTTTCGGCCGATTCATGTATACATTGCCCGATTATATCATATCCTCAAATCGGCCGAAACCTTTCTAATTTCAAATCGCCCGAAAATTCCCTCTAACCCAGGAATTCTACGCTATATGAACATCAAACACTAAAGGCATCAAAATTCTTATCACTATGATCCCCTTCGAAAATTATATTAATTCTACAAAATGGTACGGTCTCTAAACATCAAATTCACGAGAATCTGTTTAAGCCTCGAAATTATTAGAACTTATCATTTAGATACTTAAGACCCTAACTAGGGTTTTCTAAACATAATAGGTTTCGAAGCTTGATATATAGTCTTGGATTATATAAAGTCATTTATATAATATAAACTTATTAATCATATCGAAACTACACACGTAATACCAGCCCCTATTAACTCATAAAATCATAATATTCCTAGGTATTACAAGCATTGTTCTAATGCCGAGAACTCCATAAAGTCTATACTGTTCCTATATTGAAGTTATCTAACTTATTTGATATCACCTTAAATCTCATAGCTACCCAAGATGTTTTTATATCCAAATCCTTCTGACTATTTCATGTACTAAGAATTACTAATATTTCTGTATCATCTTATAACTCACGTGGTCATAACCCGATTTTGAAAGTTAGGGTTTTCTAAGCATCACAAACCTTCGTAAGTTTTCATATAATCTTCATCCTATTACGACTTTAGCATATGATGATAATTATCGAAAGTATTCTTAAATAAGCTAAGCGTGAGAAATATACCTCAGTTTGGTTTTTGAATCGTTGAGTTATAGAGCTAAGCTTCTTTCGTTCCTTCTTCCTTTGGTGCTTTAATGTGGTTCTTTGTTCTTTGACCTTTTCTTACTACAATGAATACTTCTCTACTTATAATAATAGTCTCGTTATATGTTGGGATAAATACAATACTAAGGCTTCGATATTTGTGATGATGGGACATTATGGTGACGTTGCATTCCCTTATGATTAAGCAAAGTCATAAGTTATCCTTATAGTATTTGGGTTTATCTAGGGAATTTACTAAGTGAAGCCCAAAATGTAAATTCTAATACCATTCGTTTAGACCCTTGGTTAGGTTTTAAAATTAACTCCTAATTTATTATAACTCATATCTCTTGCCTACAATCTCAAGAATTTTCTCTAAAATCTCTATCTCAAATGTTTATACTAATAATCACTCGCTAAATCCCGCATTAATTAAAATTATTATTTTCTTTTTACGGGTATTACACTTGGTCGGGAATGTTGAATATGATTCTTAGAAATGTTGATGACACTTAGATTATCACAATACATGAGCACGGACTCACTAGCCATAATCACTTAACATGCTATTCAACCAAATAAGCTGAGTACAACAACTACCTGCAGCCACATATTCAGAATCAGCCGTAGAAAGAGAAACACAATTTTGTTTCTTACTATACCAAGACACAAGATTATTACCTAAGAACAAACAGCCGCCGCTTGTACTCTTGCGGTCATCTTCGTCACCTGCCCAATTAGCATCGCTATATCCTATAAGATTCGCGTTAGTATCTTTTGAGAACCATAACCTTAAACTACACGAACCACTCACATATCTTAAAATCTCTTCACAGCATTTAAATGGGAAATTTTTTGCTCAGCCCGATATCTAGCACAAACACAAACACTGTACATAATATCAGGTCTACTGGCTGAAAAATATAAAAAAACTGCCTATCATGGAACGACACAATGTGGGGTCAACATCTGCCCAACTTTATCTTTACTTACCTTCTGTGTTGAACCCATCGGTGTTTTCATTACCTTGGCAGTATCTAGCCCGAACTTCTTCACTGTGTTCTTTGCATACTTCTCCTGTGACATGAAAATACCGTCGTTGCTTTGCTTAATCTGCAGGCCTAAGAAAATGTTAGCTCACCAATCATACTTATTTCGAAAGTAGAATTCATATCATGTACGAATTGTTCTAACTTGGATTGAGAACTAGAGCCAGAAATAATATCATCTACGAAAATCTGAGCAATCAAAATAACTGCACCAACTCTTTTACAAAGAGCGTTCAATCGGCTTCAACTTACGCGAACCCAAATTTAAGTAGGAATGTGGTCAACCTACCATACCAAGCTCGAGGCGCCTACTTAAGGCCATAAAGCGCTTCCTGCAACTTAAAAACATGATTAGAAAAATGCGGATCTTCAAATCCTTTAGGCTGCTCAACATATATCTCTTTATCTATATAACTATTAAAAAACGCACCCTTAATATCCATGTGATGTAACGTAATGTTAAGCCAACATGCAATTGCTAATAACAACCTAATTGACTCAAGTCTAGTCACAGGAGCAAATGTCTCATCAAAATCTATACACTCGACTTGTGTATAGCCTTGGGCAACTAAACGCGCTTTATTTCTAACTACTCTACCATGCTCATCGGGCTTATTCTTAAATATCCACATCGTGCCTATGACATTAATGTCTTTCGGCCGTGGAACCAAGGTCTTGCAAGAGTTCCTCTTGCATGGAATTTATCCAGAATCTGTCTTTGAGAGCTTCAAGAACAATTTTAGGCTCTACTTCAGACACAAAGTACCTCGTTATATACGGAATTATGCATACATTTCTTACCATCGACTTGTAGTCCATTCGTGGCTTGTCCCCGGTTTTTCTACCTTCGTTCAGTTCTCCAATGATCAGGTCAGAGGATGGTCTTTCTGGATTTTCGCTGGGGGATCTCTTCGAACTTCGTTGGGTCCTTCATCAATAGTCTGTTTAGTCGCAGATGTTGAGTGATGTTGGCTCAACATTTTCCTTCACTTTTGCCTCTGTCTCACCAACAACTTGGATAATATCTGTAATAACAACATGTGAAGTATTTCTGCTCAGATCAGAAGAGTCATCAAATACTATATTCACATATTCGTGAACAGATTACTGTCCCAGATTATAAACACGATATGCACGATGTTCGAAGAATAACCCAAGAAGATGCACTTATCACTTTTTGAATCAAATTTAGTCAAATATTCACGATCAACAATAGCACACATAAACAGGAAAATACTTGACAGTCGGCTTTTTCCTTTTCAACAATTCATACGAAGTTTGCTTAGTACCATGCCAAAAATAAACATGATTGGAAATATGACATGCAATATTCAAAGCTTTAGCCCAAAACCTTTTCGAAAGATTCTTAGAGTGTAACAGCACACGTGCCATCTCCTGTAGCGTTCTATTCTTCCTTTCAGTCGTATTTTATCATGTGATTTTGCTGGAATTACAACGCGAACAGACATCCAATAATATCACAGCTGGGATATTACATTAAATAACAATAACAATTTAGTTATAGAAGGGATGCTCTTTATGATCGAATAGTAACAACTCTCTTGTAATTAGTACCAAAGTGCAACTAAGTTATTTAAAAACGATTATTTGTTATGTTCTAAAAATACTTTAGTAGGGGGCAAGAGTATTATCGCCATTGAGATAAGTAAGTTAAAAATACTGTTGGGTTTTTGAGCATTTGGGCCAATTGGGCCAAATATTTGTAATAAACCCATTAATAAATTTAGTCCCGGTTTTAGTTAAATTGGGAAGCCATCGGATGTCGAAACGAGAAATTGTTGAAAGATTACGAATCTACGTTTCACGGGGTATTTAACGAATATTAATATGCTCAAAACCGATATCGGGTGAATGAAAAATTAATTTTCGAAGTTGGCCCAATAATCATTAAAATGGTTGATAGTGTTTAAGTGGGGGAACTAAGTGTCCCACATTGATTAGACACTAAGAAAATCTTCACCATATATATAGAAACCCATGTGGGTTTATTCAAAAGGGCTTGCCATGTGTATGAGCTTTAATGGGCTTAAGTTGGCTTAAGTGGGTTTAAGTGGGCTTGAAAAACTTGTGTGAGTTTTGGCCCAAGTAATAGCCCGGTGCGAGTCGGTGCCTCGCGCCGACGAGCACCGAGCACCGAGCCCGTGCCGTGCCGAAGTGCGGAATGGGCGCTTTGAGGCGCGCACTTTGCACTTCGCATCGGAGTGAGGAGCTTAATTTATGCTCCGGCGGGAAGTGACGTGGCGGTGGCGGTGACATGGCGGTCGAGGTGAAGATGAGGTGGCGCTGTGTAAGCGCTGATTGGGCAGCCCAGATGAGGTGGCATGACCCATTTGGATCAATGGGCTGTAGTTGGATGTTGGACTGATGCGTCCCAACACTAGGAAGTGTCGGTCGGCCCAACAGAAGGTGTCGGTAGCCGCCTCGGGCTGTCGGTCGGAGAATCGGGCCACCGCTGGTGGGACATGTCGGAGAATCGGGCTGTCGGCCCGAGAATCCGGGCCTGTCGCTGGCCGTCAAATTGACCGACAGTCCAATAGTTGCGAAATGTTGCAATCTAGTCCCTGAAAAATTACAGAAGCACTCCAGTAAGTTCTGGAATTTGCAATTAAGTCCCTGCGAGAAAAAGTCTATAAATGGACCCCAAATGAGTTGGAAATTTCATTCACTTTCAACCCATAAAATGGCATAACTCACTCTTATACTCCCTAAAATCCCGAAGCAAGAGCTCATGTTTTATGTACGATTCGTTTGAAAAAATTCGAATCGTTGTGCTGCGATTTCGAGTTTAGAAGTCGT